>JAEIGL010000025.1:0-257788 GCA_018903715.1 Zaprionus davidi
ACTTGCTAATCTTTGCTTTGCGTGGCCTTAACTGGGATGGAAATGTAAGACCCTCTCCCTATATTGGTTGACTTAATTTACCTTTTTTATCTTACCATAGAACCAAGCTTTGTGTAGTCTTTATTCATAACCTTATATAAGGTGATATTATTCGGTTACACATCTCTGTCTCTTATAGAATTAGTCGCAATCTTTCGCCATTAATTTCGCTTCCGTTTTGTAGATAGCACTATGCCCAGCACGAGCCTTGCTCTGTATTGTGTTCGGACGACAACAAACTTTACTATATCGTTTCTAATACTTACTCTGTAGTTTCTTTAAAACTTTGAATTATGTCTCACTTATCTAGCAATCATACAAACTTTAACTTTACTTATGTTCTATTTTGTGTATTTTTCTCGAGTTTCCGTTCCTCGGGTTACTCGTTTGCGAGTTTGCTCCTCGGCCGATTTGGGCCATGTCTTAATATTTAATAATAATTAACTGCACTTATATTTAACTTTCCTGATCTTATTGGGTTTTTCTGGATTTTTCTCGAACCCTAGCAATAAATGTTGGATCAGCTAATTCTTGTTTACCCCAGTTTAAATTTAAATTTATTTTAAAATATAAAAATATAAAATTTTAACTTTACAATAATAAAGTTTTAATTTTAATTTTAATCGTAATCAGTCGATTGTCTATATTTTTATACCGCAACATAGGGCCAAGGGTATTCCACAGTCGTGTGTCGCTCTCATTGTTGCTCTCGTTATATCCTTCAACCATTGAAAATATTCAAAAAACTTTGTGTAAATGTATGTAACAGGCATTTACTTTGTGTAAATGTATGTAACAGGCAGAAGGAGGCGTGGGAGACCCCATAAAGTAAAGTGTCTCAACTAATTCTTTGCAAAAGGGAAAATGCAATGAGAATTCAGTTTTAAAGTCAATTTTTACCAACAAAATTAGGATTTTCGAAATTGCTTTTTTTTCTATATTATTAGTAATTTGCATAAACAAAAATATATAATTCATATTTAAACATAATGAAATCAAACAAAAAAAGGTGGGACTGCAAATTCCTAACAAAATTTATATGTTTTCTTTTATTATGCTTTGTCCTTATCCTTCTTTTGCTATTTTACATTACTCAAGTGCACATTGCAAGATATTTTAACGCATTTAAAGATGCATGGAAAACGAGTTGTTAACAGTTTAATGCAATTAGTTTCTTTTAATTATTATAAGGAAAAAAACAACAAAGGAGCTGTCGGAAATATTTGATATTAAGCTTTGAACTATTTACAATATCATATAGTAAGCCGGGCAGAAAAAGAAAATCGGCTGCACCATAATAACTTAATGGACTCACAAAGCGCGAGCAATTAAAAATATTAAGAACAGTCGGCGATACTCCAATAACAACCCTACGTGAGATGGCTCTGCTTATCAAAAATGATTGCCATAAAGACGTCAGCCATGAAAGCCAGTTAGAAAAGTTCTCAAAGCTAAAGCACTAAAGCGGGCCTTGTCAAAAATAAAAGTAGCGAATTCAAATAATCTCCGTATTGCAGACCATCTGATAACCAAGTCGCTAAGATGCAAAAACACATCTCCATCATTGCTCTTGACTTTTCAAAAGCTTTTGATAGAGTTGGAGTGCACAGCATTATCGACCAGCTATGCACTTGGAAAGTTGGCCCCAAAATAATAAACTTCATTAAAAACTTTATGAAAAATAGAAAAATTAAAATCAAACTAAAAAACGCAATAAGTCACACACATCCTTTGTTATCGGTATCCCCCAAGGGTCCCCAATATCAGTAATCCTTTTCCTTATTGCCTACAATAAACTCGCAAACATCATAAGCCTTCAAAAAAACATACATTTTAGTGCCTACGCAGATGACTTTGTCCGCTCAATAACCAAAAAAACCAAACATATAATCTCGATACCCTCTTCGCCACAATACAAGAATGGGGTTCATATTCAGGAGCATCACTTTCAATACAAAAATTTCAACACCTCCACATCTGTCGAAAACAAAACTGCACCTGCAATATATCATCAAACAACATTAAAATCCCCTCCGCCTCCAATTTAAAAATATTATATTAGGATTAACAATAAATAACAAATATAAATTGGACTCACATATAAAGCACATACAAACAGCTCTATACAACAAACTTAAAATCATAAAATGCCTAGCAAGCCCGAAATTCAACTGCAACTCACATATACTTACCAATATAACAAAAGCAACTCTAATTGCATAAATAGACTACACGCTTTTTATATACGGACATGCCCCTAAATCAACGCTCAATAAAATTAAAACACCATTAAATGCAGCCATACGCATATCACTTGGAGCACTACCCTCAACCCCTATCTCAAACCTATTTTTCGAGGCCAACATACCCACAATAGAACAAAAAAGAGATTTCCTCACAACTAAAGCCTACAAAACACTTCTGAATAGCTCACACTCTCCACTTCACAAACATATAAAAACAAATAACAGACGCAACACAACCAAACTAACATCTACACTGGAAAAAACAATACTCTCATGCAAAAATCACAACATTCCTTTCCACCCACTACCAAAAAGAACCACCACACCCCAATGGCTATTCCCCCCTCCCTTATCAACACTACACTACACAAACACAACAAATCCAACACCCCAGCATGCACCTACAAAGAACATTTCCTTGAACTCAAGGAAATATTAAAAAATCACACATTCATTTACACAGGTGGCTCGTTAAAAAAAAAACTCTCACACAATTACAATGCCCCTTCACTAATCAAACAACTTCAACACAACAGAAATAAACAACTTCCTTAAGAACAAAATAGATCAACAACTCAAACACAACATGGAATCCTGCAACACATGGTACCAACAATTAAACACAAACTTAACACACACAGGGGAATACCTAAAAACACTCAAACAAAAAAATTACACACGCAGTGACCAATAAAAACACTGAGACTTAGACTAGGACACACAAAATTTACACACCAACACTACTACAACCCCAACAACATCCAATCTTGCCCAAACTGTCACACAACAACAGACCTCACAATAAAACATATCCTAACAAACTGTCCCGCAACATCACACCTCAGAAACCAAACCTTCCTGAACAAATGCCCCATAATGACCCTAGCAAACCCAACCCCCGAAAATATCTCTATAATAATCAAATTTCTGAAATTATCAAACACATACCACTTAATCTAAACAAAATAAATACACAATTGGAAATGTAAATATGTGAATATCTCTAAATATCTTAAAATAAACACAACTGTAAATATTAAAATTAGTTACATAAGTAACTTAACAGCACTCCAAGCCGAAGGCCTTAGCAGCCAGTGCTTTAATAATAAGTTAATTGTTAGTTTCATACTTTAATTAACTTTAATATAAATAAATAAATAAAAATATTTTTTTTTCTCGGATTAAAGGCCCAATCTGTCTGCCGCTATGCTTAATAAATTATTGTGCATTAAAATAAATAAACAATTGGGGAAAATGAAATGTTTTTCAGATTCCCATAGCTTTAGCTTACTATGGCCATTTTACTTTTTGCTGACATTCAACGATTCGATGCTCTTTTTATACAATACCTTCAAGTGCATGGTTCGGCTTGTGTTTGAAATGAAATGTGCGTACCATGCAGAAGGAGGCATCTACCCGGCCCTATATATTCTTGATGAGCATCAACAGCCGAGTCTATAGAAGCTTCATTACATTTGTGATACACTTATGGAGATCTGGCAACCCTCTCAATTTGCCATTCACAGTTATTTAAATATTTACTTTCAATAGATATTAATCTGTTTAATTTATCGATATTCTTTTAATCATCGTTAAGTCCCTCTCTTTCGATCGCTAACTGTCAAGCACACAACACATGCCACTCCGTAACTTGTTAAAACCTTTTACATTTTTATCCAAATAAATCATAAGCATCAAACAACATCCATTGCATTTAATTTTATAAAGCATCTACCAAAACTATTGTTCACCACAATTGGTGACCCTCTCAAATACGCACAAACTCCAAGTCAATACAATTGGTGACTCTTGCTTATCAAATTCGCACATTAACATAATTTCATCATAATTTTTGACGCAATCAGAATTTACACGTGTTTCATCATACTAAGCACACACAATATTCTTATAAGATGGAGAACGATAGTTTTGCTGACGCACAAAATAATTCAGAACCAAGTGGATCAAATCTAAACACAATTACTAGACAGATCCCGTTTCCACAACTTCACACAATCACAAACATAGAAATGTTTTTCACCAAATTGGACAAACTGGTTTCTATTGCAAGGCATCGGTTCTCGGAAAGAGCATGAGAAGTACGCAGCAGTCATAGCGTACGCAGATCCTAAATATTTGGAGCAAGTCCACGATCTTGTCCTAAACGAACCGGAAACTAATCCATACACCACACTTAAGCAGGCTATACTAGGCAAATTCGCAGAATCGGCAATGGTTCGCCTTGAAAAGCTCGCATCTGGAATACAACTCGGTGATGGACGCCCAAGTCATTTACTCAGTCAGCTACAACAGACAAATGCCACCAACGACGAATCAGTTGTCTGTCGCTACTGGATCAAGCGCCTTCCACCTTAAGCTCATGCCGTCATTGCAGGAATGCTCGAAAGTGGCCTGGATACAACACTATCTCAACTTTCAACAGCCGCAGACGCTTTCATGGACTCACTTACTTTTACATCGAGTGACAACATTTCAGCTATATCACGCAACAACACCAACAATCCAAATTCTACAGACGATCATTTCAGTAACATAGAAAAACGTTTGGATGCTCAAGAAAAATTATTTCACCAAATCAACAGCAAGCTCGGACAAATTCTAAGCAACAACAATAATCGACGCTCTCCCAGCAATAGTCGATTCCAAAGTAACAGTTGCAGAAACACTCCACAGCCCAACAACAACAACAACAAAAATTGTTGGTATCACACCAAGTATAGCGACAAAGCACAAAACTGTCAGCAGCCCTGCTAATTCAACACCAATTCAAAAAACTAAGTCCAGCTGTCGAAGATCATAAAGGCAACTTCGATAGTCAGTTCGAAAACATCAAAACATCGGATAACAATAAACAGCATTTCCACATACAACCGACTTTTTTTACTGGATTCAAAAACAGGAAAAAATTTTCTTATTGACACAGGTGCAGACGTATCCGTTATACCAGTTTCAACTATAAACAAACACATCGCATCATCCAACGAAAATCCTCTTTTCGTAGCGAATGGCAGTATAATTGAATATTATGATACAACACGCTTAACCTTGGATTTAGGATTACGTCGTCCATTTGCATGGAACTTTATCATCGCAGATGTCCGCACAACTATCATCGGATCGGATTTCTTACAGTACTACAACCTGTTTGTTGATATTAAACACCAGAAATTGATTAACGCTTAAACATTCCTAGCACGTAATGTTATTTGCAGCCTTCAATCTTCATTCACAATTAAAACATTCAACACAGCATGCAAATTTTCCAAACTTTTGGAGGAATTCAAATCTATCACTCAATTGGATCATACAACACCCAAACCAACCACATCTGATGTCACACACTCCATTGACACCAAAGGAGCACCCATATTTTCAAAACCTCGTGGCCCATATGCATCACCCTTATATATGGTCCGTAAAGCAATAGGCGAATGGCGGCCATGTGGCAACTATAGAGCTTTCTATGCACAAACGATTCCTGATCGGTACCCTCTGCCGCACATTCAGAATTGCACACATATTTTCTATGGTAAGAAAATTTTTTCCAAAATTGATCTCAATCGCGCATATCACACATATTCCAATTGAACCACGTGACATGACAAAAACGGCTATAACTACTCCTTTTGGCTTACGAATTCACGCATATGACATTTGGCTTGTGCAATGCAGCACAGACGTTTCAACGCTATATGGACGTCGCCCTCAAAGACCTTGACTTCGTTTTCGTATATTTAGATGACATCGCCGTAGCATTAAGTAACGCTGAACAACATGAAATCCATCTTCGCCAAGTTTTTGAACGACTTCAACGTTACCACCTCACAATAAACGGAAGCAAATGTGCCTTCGGACAAAATTCCATCAAATTTTTAGGACATCATGTTGACTCTCATGGTATCAAACCTTTGCCAGACAAAGTCAAAGCAATTGTTGATTTTCCATTACCCAAAGTTGTAAAGGAACTTCGACGCTTTCTGGCAATGATCAAGTTCTACAGACGATTCCAGCCCAAAGCACTGGAACTTCAAGCCCCGTTGTTGTAGTTAATTCCAGGCAATAAGAAGAACGATTCTTCTCCAATCAACTGGACAGACGAAAACATACAACATTTCCAACAGTCCAAGCATTCTCTCGCAACAGCAACCCTCCTGGTTCACCCATCTCCAGATGCAACACTTTCACTAAGCACAGATGCTAGTGATACAGCAGTCGGAGCAGTTCTTCACGAAATCGTGAATAATGAATACCAGCGAATGGGATTTTTCAGTGTAAAGCTAACAGACGCTCAGCGCAAATACAGCACGTATGATCGCGAACTTCTTTCCATCTATCTCAGCATCAAGCATTTTCGCTTTATGTTAGAAGGCAAATCATTTCATGTTCGCACTGATCACAAACCGCTCATATACGTCGTCACTCAAAGGCCGGACAAGGCATCACCCAGACAACTCCGCCAATTGGACTTCATTGGTCAGTTCACAACAACCATATTACACGTCGCTGGAGTCTCGCATAGCAGCAATCGAAAGCAACTTTATCAACTACGAGCAAATAGCTCCAGCACAAAGTGATTGCTCAGAGCTTAAACAACTTTTGGAAGACAACAACACAACACTGCAACTCAAATCTGTAAACCTACCACATTCAGAAACATCAATCTTATGTGATTTTTCTACTCCTACAGCTCGACCATTGATTCCAAAACCACTAAAGAAGAAAATCATCTGCAAACTCCACAACATCGCTCATGGAGGCATTAGATCTACAATGAAGATCATCAAACAAATTTTTATATGGCCTTCGATGCACAAGGAAATCGCCAGTTTCGTCAAACATTGCATTCCTTGTCAACGATGCAAAATAACCCGCCATATTCATTCACCAACACTATTAATTTACAGCACATCGTTTCGAACACATAAATTTGGACTTGATTGGACCTTTACCCCAATCTGGTCAATTTAGATACTGTCTCACCATTATCGACCGCTACACGCGGTGGCCGGAAGCTGTTCCAATTGAAGACAAGCAAGCAGAGACGGTAGCCGCAGCTCTCATCAACGTCTGGATATCCCACTTTAGAGTACCTTCCCGTATCACCACAAATCAAGGCAGTCAATTCGAATCAAGACTTTTCAACGAATTGCCACGGCTCCTCGGCATCAATCATAAACGTACTACTGCATATCACCCGCAAGCTAATGAAATCATTGAGCGCTGGCATCGTACTCTTAAAACAGCCATAATGTGTCAAAACAGAATTGACTGGCCAAGCAAACTACCAATCATATTGTTAGGATTACGATCAGCATTCAAACCTGACATACAAACTACAGCAGCACAGCTTGTCTATGGATCAACACTACGACTTCCAGGGCAATGTCTTCATATGGAAAATAATGTTTTACCGCAAACTGAATTTGTAAAACATCGCAACACATGTTTTTCTACGCAACGATAATATTTACTTGCAATAGATATTAATCTGTTTAATTTTTCGATATCCTTTTAATCATCGTTTAATCCCTCTCTTTCGATCGCTAACTGTCAAGCACACAACACGTGCCACTCCGTAACTTTTAAAAACCTTTTACATTTTTATCCAAATAAATCATAAGCATCAAACAACATCCATTGCATTTAATTTTATAAAGCATCTACCAAAACTATTGTTCACCACACAGTAATAAAACACAAACTCTGTTGTGAATGTTATGTTATTTCATGACAGGCAGACAGATACATACATATGTAGATATACAGACAGAGAGATAGACAGATAGATAGATATATAGATAGATATATAGATAGATATATAAATAGATATATATATATATAGATATAGATATATATAGATAGATATATAGATTGCGTTAGTTGTGATAAGTTTAGTTCTTTCGGTCCTTGAAAGAAGCTCCTTTTTGAACAGTTTCTCTACTAGTTTGTTGTTCTTCTTTTGTAATCGTAATGTGGGGTCCGTTTTTAGTTTTCGGTATGTGCAGAAATCTCCTAATAATGTCAACATTTTATTTTTATATTCGTGTTTTTCTATTGCCGCTGTTTTGTTCCCTTTGTCAGAGTTTAAAATTAATATATTATTATTTTCGTTCAAGAATCGTCACATTAAAACAGTTTTATAATAATACCAAGTCATCAATAGATCCACAAGACAAAAACAATGTGATTTATAAAATTCCTTGCAGTGGCAACAATACGGAAACATGCAATGGTGTATACGTAGTAACGACAAAACTAAAATTGAAAACAAGATTGACACAACACAAATCTGATTTTAAATTACGACACCAAAGTACAATGCAAAAAACAGATCTTATGACCCACTGTGCAAACAAACATCACTTTCCGAATTTTGATACAACAACAATACTACAACAAGAACAACACTATACTAAACATTACACTCTGGAAATGCTACACATAATAAACACACCAACACAAGATAGATTAAACTACAAAACGGACACCGAAAACTGCGCTCACAAATACAGACATTTACTTATTAAGCCAGTTAGAAACTCCGCGCCCGCAAGAGCAGACGTGAAAAGTTAATGTATGTAATTTAGTATTGTTCAATTTAGCTTTAATAATATTGTTAACAATCCAATTTTGTAATTTTGTGTTTTAGCCCTGACGGTTATCGAAGAGTAACCGAAATATATCGAAAGAAAAAGAAAATATAAACAAATTATTTTTATTTTATTTTATTTTGACCTCGAGTCAGCTACCAAGATGATAAAAAACAATGGTCGATAAAACACTATATTAAATATATAATTATTATGATTAGTATCTATATCCGGCTGTATATTTTACAGTTCCTTATTAAAGTCTTTACTTTATACTTTGGCACACATGTTATTATTGACGGAAATTGTAGAAGAATATTTTGATCAGATGCATAGTGTTATTTCGGAAAGAGGCTATACCAACTTTGTGCAAATGTATTTAACAGGCAGAAGAAAGCGTGGCACATGCCAATGAGTATGTATAGTCTGGCTCAGGATCAGAAGCCGAGTCGAATGCGCCATGTCTGTCTGTCCGGATAACCGTCTGTCGGTGTGAATATACAGATTTAAGCTATTATATTTTAAAAGGTAAGGACAGCAAATTTAGTATGAAGGTTCCTCTTTACCACGCCCATCGCTATCTTAAATCAATAATTAACGTTAATTCAAATATCTACCTCTCCTCTAAATTTCGTCCCATCGTACAGTAAACTCGGAAATTATTCAGAAAGCAATAGGAATAATGTGACAAGGGTACTGTTGCACTTTTGCTCGACTGTACCGTTCGTCTGGTTTGTTTCCAAACGTTCAAAATGCTTTGAATTGAGAACTGATACGTATGGAGTTTTATAAGCTTTCAAGAATGATTAGCGGAAGGTGGGGTAAGCTTGATAGAGCAGTGAGGTTACTTTAATTACTAGTAAAAGGGGCTTTAATAAATGTCCCTGAAGTGGCATGGACAGTGAATTGTTTAGCAAGTGACTACACCAAAATGTCTTGTGATTAGTTCGAAGTCCACGTCCGGGGGAAATTAAGACTCCTTCCACACATGTAGGACCGCTGTGCCTTCATTTATAACCTCTCAACTAATTACCTTATTACATAAGATATAATAAATATATACGTATAATGGCTAGGAACATTCCATTTAATCAAGTAAGTAAGGAAATGTCAAACCGAAATCGAATATCTTTCACTTATTCAACACCTCTTATATCTCCTTACACTGCTAGATTAGAGTCAACCTCAAAAGGGTTTTCTTTCTCCGCTAATTATTCCAAGCATTTTAACGAAATCGACAATTCAACGCGCTGCGAAGACTAAAAATTTATGAAGTTAGAGAACAAAAGCAAGTAGTGCGAATAATCGATTTTTTCTCATTCATCTCATTCAGTTTGTCTTATTTCATGAAGAAAATCCATTATTGATTAATGAAGAACGAATTATTTGCATTTGAAATTTACATTTTGGCATTCCGAATCATTCTCACTATCATATATGTATACAGTACACAATCTACACTTATCTTTCTGCCACTTCTAGACTAGGTAAGTAGTTTCTTTCTTGAAATGTAGTTGAGGCTTGAGTCTACCGAGTTACTTTAATGACCTATATGACCTATATACCCACAATCTAGTGCATTTTTCTTAGTTTTGTATCAAGTTAGTTTAAGTAGGTCCGAGCTAAGCCACCTTGCCCTAATATTTTTCAAATCTGTACACTAGGAGAGGCTAAAGTTTTGTAATTGTAGACACCCAGTATACAATCTTGCTGTTTAGCTTTTATTTTTCTTGTTGATTTGTCTGTTTTCAAACAAACTTCTTTTCTATTTCATGAAAAAATCAATTTCCACGTCTGCTTATTATAAATTCATATACATTTTCATTTCTCTTACGCCATGGATTAGTTCCGTCCCTGTGTTAAAGCCTCCTATGTGATTAGTTGTGTCGGTTAGTTCTACCATTAACTTTTTAATAGTTTATACATACCTTGCGTGAGAGCTTGCAGAAGGCTTTAGTCACTGAGATACGAGTATATGTCAATGCTGTTGACTCTAATCAGGCACAGTTATGTTTTGCCTCTTTCTGCCTTTCTTGCCTTTCGTTCTTTCTGCATGTAACATATACATATTCTCGATTGGCACCTTATTACCTATGCAGTGTATATAATCATCTATGTGCATCCACACTGTTCACTTCGCACAGTTAGTCGCACCTACTGCCCTCCACAATTGTCTTCAACGATTGCCAGTCACCAATAATCCTTAGAACCGTTTGTCCACATGTGCTTCAACAGAGTGTCGAACGTGGAATGAACATGCTTACTAGACGAGCTCTCCACACACACTCATTCACAAGCACACACATGCGTACCCTGTTGTTGCAGGTGACTATACTAAATTATAATTGACAATACATGTGTGTGTGCACATATGTGATGAGGATAAGAGCCAACCCGACTGGTTTGACTGGTTTCATTTCGGCTTGTCTCGGCAGGCCTCGGGTAGCTCGGCAGGCCTCGGGTAGCACGGTAATGGCCCTGATCTCTCAGTTGGTTTGAAGGCCGCTGCTATGCAAATGCATGTGCGTGCCCGCAACTGACCTATAGAAGTGGAAAGCAGGACAGCTTCGCACACAACCCCCTTTCGGCAGGCCCAACTGTCCGCTGGGCCTTGGCCTTAGGTAAAGGGGCAAACGAAATTTAAATACTTGCCTGGACAGCTTTTATGTTAGTGTATTGCCCTGTCCCTCTCCCCGTTCCTGTTCCTGCAATGACAAAGAGATGCGTGAGAAAACCAGTTTCCCAGCTGCACTTCCTTGGCCAGTAGGTCGGAAATGTCCGGTTTGGTGACCAGCTGCTGCTGCTGCTAAACATACAGGACCCGCTCCCTTAATTGCAATGCAATGCCCGTGAATCAGGCGCGGCAAAAGGGTTTAACTGCGAACGTCTTAAGAGACCCGCGACCCTACTGACTCTCTCGCATCTTCTGGCTATGCTGGTGGAGGGTCCTGTCTGCCAACACTAGCCTGATGTGCTACTAATTTGCATATTTCCAAGCAGACCCCATGTTGGACTTTCCAACTATGCATGCATACATGTGTAGAGAAGGCAATCTCGTTAAAAAACCGTTTATTTGTTACTTCATAACAAAAATAGGTCTAGTCTTTGATACTAAGCAGGTCGTACTCGGCTTTTATTCCGGTGGTGCTGTTCCGCTTTGTATTTCTTATTTTCGCACAAAATCGATAAATCGCTGTCCTTTAGATTCCTGTTTTTATAAGTGATGAACATAAGACTTAGGTTTTTGCAGCGCAACTGTACCCAGTCACATCCCTACGCCAATGTTCCACTCCCGTTCCCAGTGCTCCCCATCTACCATTCGCTTTCGCAGTGCACGCTAACCACCCGTCTCCCGCAGCATCGCCATCGCCATCATCATCATCGTCGTCATCGCCATTGCCATCGTGCCCCGCACTCGCCTACGCCTTTTTCGTCGCCTCTCCAAGCACACAGAGAGAGCAAGCGGGTGATTTAAAAATGTAATGCCCCGCGGCTATTAATGGTGGAAAATGCTTGCTTGTATAATAAAACAAAACGACAGCCTTGGTGGGCGGTGGTGGTAGAAAGTGGTGGACGATATGCGCAGGACGAACGTCCGTCCGTCTAAAAACTGGAATGTATAGTAAGCGTGAAGAGGCGAGGGGGGGGGAGGCGAGAAAACCCAAAAGAAGAAATAAATATGGCGCGTGTTTTGCAAAATAAGAAATTTTAAATTCAAATATTGACGACGACGACGAGGAGGACGAAGAGGAGTGCGAGGATGAGGACGAAGAGGAGGATGGGGACGAGGACGTCGAGTTGGACGAGGGACAAACCGTAGTTCCCCCCTTCAGGTGCCGAAAAACTTCTCTGGCGTTCGGCATTCGGCCGTTAGACAGAGAAAGCCCAATTTTTCTTTAGCTCGTTGCTTGCTGGGCTGTCATCCTTACTTCTTTCTTTTTTTTCTGCCGACTTCGACCCTGCGTAGTGGGTGCAGAGCTGAGCTGGGGGAGGACGGCAGTGGGGACGGGGGAACAAAGTTGAATTGTGCCTTGAATCTTCAACCTGGTAATGAAACTCTGTCGACGCTGGTGGTTGCTTTTGTTACTTATTCAAATTCTTTTTCTCTCCCTTCCTATAATTACGGCACTGAAATTTGAATTAAAGTGGCTGTAAAAAACCTTGGTATGTATGTATTGTTTAAGTTATATAGTATAGTATAGTATGGTATATTATGGTATAGTCACTATACTATAGTTACTACTACTATATATACTAATAGTATAGTAATAATAAGACTCCTGCATTATACTTCTACGAATAGAACAAATACAAATATAACATAATAGTAATATTAATGAGAGATTACTATGTACAAAGTGAAGTCTTGACTTTGGCAACCCTAATGGAAGACCGAAACAGGTCTGACGAGCAAATCGATTGTCAGAATGGAGTATAGGGGCGAAAGACCAATCGAACCATTTGGTAGCTGCTTCCTTGCGAAGTTTACCTCAGGATAGCTGGTGCATTTAACTCTGATATAAAATGATCTTATCTGGTACGAGGGCTGCTATATATATTTCTGGCTTAGGTAACACTAAGTGTTGCCAGGTGCAATCTGACATTTCCATTGGAAAGTTTGGCATTTTTTAGCATAACATCACTCAGAACGTTTTATCGTTTAATCGTGAATTGTTTTATTTACTGGGAATTAAAAAATTCATCTCGGCCAAAAAATGGAATTAACTCGTTAACATTTTCGTGGGATCATTTTTCACAACTTTCGACGTGGATTATCACGACAAGAGTGCATCGATGAACTAAAATTTTTCTATGGCTATGAAGCACCATCCTATAGCACTGTGAAAAACGGGTACAACAAATTCAATCGTGGCCGACGTTCGCTCAAGGACCAATTCCGTGAGGTCCTCCAAAAACAGCCGTTGTGCCAGAAAACATCGATGCCGTACGTGAACTGATAATGCAAGACCGTCATGTAACATACCTTCAGATAGAGGCAAGCCAATGCAATTCTCCCACCAGCATACATCCGATATTGCATGAACACCTGGTCGTAAAAAAGGTTTCTTCTCGTTGGATCCCGCACAATTTGAAAATCGTTCAAAAAAAGGCTCGTGTGGATTGGTGTAAAGAAATGCTGAAAAAATACGATCGCGGTGCTTCAAAAGACGTTTATAAGATCATCACAGGTGACGAATCATGGATCTATGCGTATGAGCCTGAAACAAAACAGCAATCGTGTGGGTCTTCCAAGACGAGCCAAGTCCAACGAAAGTTGTTCGTGGCACAAGCACTTCGAAGCAAATGGTCGCCTGTTTCTTCGGTAAAACTGGTCATGTGGCGACTGTTCCGCTTGAGCAACGTAGGACGGTCAATTCTGAGTGGTACACCACCATTTGTTTGCCTGAAGTCTTCGAAGAAATTCGAAAATCGAACAAGAGAAGACGAATCCTTGTGCACCATGACAATGCGAGCTCTCACACATCGGCTCAAACCAGCGCCTTTTTGACCGGCAAAACGTCGAATTTATGGGTCATCCCTAGGTCAGCCCTGACTTGGCACCCAATCACTTCTTTTTATTCCCACACATCAAGAAAATAATGCGTGGTCAACGATTTTCGTCGCCAGAAGATGCTGTTGAATCATTCAAAAACCATGTTTTGGAGGTGTCTCAATCGGAGTGGAAAAAGTGCTTCGAAAATTGGTTTGAGCGCATGCAAAAGTGTATAAATCTTGATGGAGAATATGTTGAAAAACAATAAAACCATTTTCGTTGATAAATATTCGTATTTTCACTATTAGGCCAGAAATATATATAGCAGCCCTCGTAAAGCGAATGATTAGTAGAGGCCTTAGGGTCGAAAGCCTTTTGGCAAACTTTAAATGGATAATAACCTAAACTTGCTTGATATGAACTTTAGGGTTATGATATAATGGTAGGCAGAACTGGCGCTGTGGGATGAACCAAACGTAATGTTACTGTGCTCAAATTAACAACTCATGGGATTTCATGTGAAGCATACAATTTAAGATTCAATTCTTATGTTTAACATGATAAGTAAATTTGTGGAGAAATATACAAACTAACAGTGCAATTGATATGTTCCTGGTCTACCAGATATAAATGAGAGATTACTATACCATATACAAAGTGTGGTTCTCTACTGGTGGTTCTATAGAGAGAAGCACGCTTCATTTGACGCATTGGAGGAGAACATTGAAGCATTTATTCGTGAGATACCGAGATGCCGAAATGTTGGAGAGTATGCCAGAAATGGAAATGGAAAGCGGATGGAGCATTTGACGCGCACTCACGCTCAACATTTGCATGAAATAATCTTCAAACATTCAATTATATGCACCGTACTATCGATTCAAATAAACATTTCATGCATTTCTCCCAATTTCGTGTTTTTTATTTAATAATTTTCCTAAAGCTCTTAAAAAATCACCTTTATATATAGTTCAATAGAGCCAATAGTTCTATCCTAAACAATACTTGCTAGACAATATACTTCTAACACATTAATTTTCTTACACATCGGAAGAGGTTAACAACAATATTTGTGTTAAGAATCTTTTATCATATTTACATATTTAATTTGGACATAGTGGAATCGCTAGGTGAGACTTTTGGTCCATTGTACCATGGGGAATTCGGCCTGTTTTTTGTGACATTAATTAATATCTCTTGATCTAAATTAAGTTTGTTGATGGAGTTTCTTTTATATTATTATAAAAGCCCTTAGAAATATTTAAGAAAAATGGGCGTGGCCCCATCCTATATATTTAAACCAAATCCCAAAATTTGAGAAATAATTTGTATGCCAACTACACGTAATAGTAGTCCGATTGTGATGAACTTTTGAGATCATATTAGGGATCGAATACAAGTAAGATGAGAAGATTTGATAGCTACATCTTAAAATATAACAAAAATCAGCCGATAGATTGTATAGCAGATATACGATATATCTGCCCGATCCGCCTCGTTCCGACTTATTTATATGTCACGAACACACCACAATTACGCTTTTTTATCGAGATGTTGCGTCTTAAAAAATGAAATTTCTCACTTTGAGACTAGATGTTCTAAACAAGCAATTGACGACTCTACAATATATAGACACTCACTGAACAAATTTGAACAATTTTTTGTAGCTCTTTTTAAAGTTGACATTTTTTTGCTAAAACTAAATGTAAACACCACTCGATAAATGTACAAATTATTAGAAATACAAGCAATAAATAATCAAAATATTTATAACAACGCATAGTAAAAAGCATAAATATAAATATCTTTGAACGTTTTACATTGGATCTATGTACACTGAGGAGTTTAAAGTTCCAATTGAGCGCAAAAGGGTCAAGGTTTGTTCGCTTGCAAACGCTGCCTTTAACAGATGATATTTTAACATTAGACTGTTAAGTTAAAATTTTCCGGATGTAATATGATAGTTTGATCTATTACTTATACATTAATACTTAAATACTGGAAATTTGCATTCTTGTGAAAAAGACATTATTGTAAACAAAAACTGGTCAAATTCCCCATAGTGCGAGGGCAAAATTGAGGGCCAATGTTTTTTCGTCCGATTTGAATTGAGCTTTGTTTTTTTTTCTCGGTTGATTGATTGCATGTTTTTACTAATCATTTGAAATCAGAAGTTAAACGTATTCACCGTCTCCTCAGATTTAAACGAAGTTGCTTTCTTTTTTACTTTGCGCGATTTCTGGTTGTTGCAACAAATCTCGACATGTTCATTTAGGTAAATAACTAAGGCGCAATTATTTTGGCGTAACAAGAATCATATATTAATATATAATATATACATAAAGTGAGTCAAGAATCTCTTTACACATATGTACATGCATAACATTAACATGTACATATGTGCAAAGAGTTACTTGACTCACTGTACATACATATACATATACCCAAAATGCGCAGTTAGCTTAGATGTCCTTTCATTGAAGTTTAGTTTCTCGTACTCGATTTTCATAGATAACGGGGCCGGCAGGGGCGTTCCTAATTTTTATTGTAAAATGAACTTAATCTACGCACAATAAATAGTCATATGCGAAATAAATTATAAATTATGCAATAAAATTATAAATAAAACTATCAACACTTAATAGAACACTTCAAGAAATGTATATACTGCGTGCTTCGTTCCTTTTCTTACCATTTTGGTTAGTTGCCTTTGATTAGTGTCGATATGAATTCGATTGTATTGTTTGCCCATCTTTTTTATCCGTACATACATACAGATATACATATGTACGAGTATGTATGTAGAGAGCACAGCAATTTCAGCATTAAGTTAAGTAGTTCGGCATCTAAATATCTAATTTTACATATGTACATACATAATTCTAATTAATTAAAGATTGAAAATCATTCTACATGCTTGCTTGTTGATATACATATGTACATTTAAGACCGAACTTTCTTTTCGTTTGATATATATATTTAAATGGTTTTATTAACGAATATATGTACATATGTATGTACATACATATATGGGGTGCCAGATGTATGTAAAGCTTCTGGTCAAAATGAATATCCGTCTGTAAGGGTATAAAAGTAGCATATGCACAATATATTCGGTCGCTAAAAGCAAATTGAAATTAGGTAAGCTTTCGAATTCTGAATTCAAAATGGATGTGGGGAAGTGAGCAAAATTCCCTTTTGAAATAGCCAATGAAAACGCCGGATGTGCGTATCGAATTGCTCAAGAGAGTGTGTGTAATAAAGAGCAAACTACCCTTCGAATAGCAAGAGTAATGTGCCCAAAAAAAAAGACGAGCTCACATGCTGCAACAATTTACCAACAGGTGGCGCTAAACGACGTCAACTAACTGTCAACAATGGCGCTGCCTAGCGGCTAACATTCGAACTACAGCCAAGGATATTTTAAGTTTTTTGTTACTTGCTCATCGTTGCATAGCAGCACATACTTTTGCGCTCAATTAATTACTGTTTACAATGAAATGTTAAATTTAAAAATTTCGCCACCCACCGCTCATAAAAAAAACCAGAGAAACTCAAAAAAATCAGGCTACAAATTTGGAGCCATTTCGAGGGCGAGGTGTACACCTTACGAATTTGGAAGCGGTGTGTACTGATAAATGAAAAAAAAAGAACGAAATGAAATGAAATAACTGCAAGTCGCTATCTGCTCTAGTTTCGTTGCAATTTCGAATTAAAAAACGAATAACAATGCCGTTATTCGAAAAAATTGACAGATTTTTTAACGATAACAGAAAATAGGCGCTGCGCGGTATGCAATACAATATCAATTTGTTATCTGTTTTGTTAAAATGAATCGTCAGAGGGGTTCCGGGTTCGAATCTCTGGGAGGGCACGGTATTTCAAAAACAAAATAGATAACGCTAACTATAGTTAGTTAGCCGGCGCGCATAAATGGGCGGAATTAATAGATGACAAGGACACAAAGGGGTAAATGGATTTCCCCGTATGTCGTAATAAAAATAAAAAAGATAAAAGAAAAATAAAATTTAATTAACTCATTTGCAATATATTTATTAAATTATAATAACATTTTACCTGACTCAAGGTCAATATCGATTCGATTTCTGCATCATAGCTTATCTAGTCGATATTATTGCCAAACACAACAAGAACACTTGTCAAAAGACAAGGAGCGGGCTTGAATGTACAATTGTTTCACGAAGTAGCCAACTTCGATCATCAGCATTCATCGCTGACTAACTTGGTGATCGAAGGCAGTTTCATCTCCACACTGCTAGAACATTAATTTATCAAATAGTTAGCAGAAGGTCCATCCATCTTGGACAGATGTTTGGACAGATGTTAATCTGCCAAAATGGGGGCCAGTTTTGATTTTACTCAATATTATCCAATTCTGAACCATTATATCGTATAGCATCGATCGGAGAATTTAAAAACCTGCAAGAATATGAAACGTTCGGCATTCCGATGGTAGCCATTCTTTCTGCATTTTACTTTGTTATGAAAATATTGGTGTATACGCAATATTTGTATTCCGTTTCCGGGAAATTGAGGTGTCCAGAATGATCCCACCGGTCTTTATTACCCCACCTAGAGGGATCCGCTCTCTGCTCCCCCGGTATATTTTTTTGTATTGACAATCGTGCACCTTCTTTGACACATCACTTGTCGTTCGATTGTTTCTTCTTTACATGCTATGGACTGCAGTGAATTCACAACACTTTGGTTTATTATTATATAACTCCTTGTGTGATCTATGGCGTTAGTATGTTATAAAATGTTCGTTCGTGTGTCTTTTGCAACCTGCAAGTATAAAACTTTTGTCGACTTCAATTCAAAATAAATAAACAAATACAATAATTTAAAAGCATACAATTAAAAATAATTACTGAATTCTAAAGTTAATACAATTTTTTTTACATGAAATAAAAAAGAAATAATAATCAAATAGAAAGTATAAATGGAAAGTACAATGCTATAGTTACGGGTGATTCCACCAGGGACAGAGAAGTGTAACCGGCCCATAATGTCTTCACTATCCATTTGTATTGTGTATATTCAATATTATGACTCACATTGATTGGCACAGTCTTAAGACAACAACTTTTTTTCGGCCGATTCTTCCTATGGCAGCTATATGATATATTGGTCCGATTTAAAAAAAATTGTATATGCATATTATATATATAGAATAAGTCCGATGTAAATTTGGAATTAGAACATCTTGACAAATAACAAAAATTGGCCGATACAAACGTATGGCAGCTATACGATATACCGGTCCGAACCGGATATATGTATATGTATGTATGTATATCACAAGTTTGAAGAGAGTAGAAAGTGACGAACTAACTACAATTGGCAGTAAACAGCGTCATTCGACAAACGACAGCGAAACGTTGCAAATCGAAACAGTGAGCAGTAGAAATTGATCTGTCCCTGGTAGTATTCCTAGTGCACTTCTTGCAAGTGCAATACTATTGATTACATCGAATTTGATAAGTATATTTGGGTCCTATTGTGAAATTTTGTTGTAAAATAATTACTGAGTCGTCCTGACTGCATACAAATACGAAATCACTAAATTAGTGGTTACGCAACTGTCTTTACAATTCTATATATTGAAAACTACTACTAATTGCGGATACGTCCTAACTACTATTCCAGATACTCTAGCAATCGATGGTGTTGTTATTGCTGCTGCTGAGCGATGATTCTACATGAACTGTTGGAGGTTGTCCACACCTCTCACGCTGATAATAGTGCGACCGTATAGCTAAGGTCTGAGCACCATTGGCATTCTTGCCCGCAGGGATTATGGAACGTGAAAGCGCAGTACCGGTGCATCAGATGTTTTGAAGTATACCACTTTCGCGCACGCCGTAAGAATTGTAACCATCGTAGCGTACACTATTCGAAGAGGAGCATGATCGAACCGACTTACATACAGCGATACAGCAGCAATAAGAAGCATGTGTAGCAAGTTTCATCAGAATTGCTGTAAAACTGAGAGACTAGTATTGCGTTGCAACAGTCGGATACCCGGACAGACAAGAGTCCAAGCGCAAGCGGGTTTTTAGTGGGTGCCGGTGCCACACTACCATCACTTGGAAGGTGTCTGTCAAAATATTTCTCCCATGAACACACATGGACAGACGGACAAGGCTAGTTGGACAACCTTGGCGATGCCGATTCAGAATATAAAGGGTGATTGTTTAACTATTATCTTTTTGGCAACACTGGTTTAAACCATGGATCGTTTTACAAACGAACAACGCGATACAAATTATTGAATTTTATTATCAAAATGCGAGCTCCTCTGTTAAGAAAGTTCATCGCGCACTTCTTCTTCTATTTTATGGTCAGTTTAATCGACCCACTGAAGCGGCTATTCGGGCTATTGTGACTAAATGCGACTATTTTTTGTGGGGCTATGTTAAATCTAATGTCTATACAGACAAGCCCGTTTCAATTGATGCATTGGAGACAACTTTGAAGCATTTATGCGTGAGAAATGTTGGAAAGAGTATGCCAAAATTGGAAATGGAAACCGGATGGCGCATTTGAGGCGCAGTTACTCTCAACATTTGCATGAAATAATCTTCAAACAATCAATTATATGCACCGTACTATCGATGCAAATAAAGATTTCATACATTTCTCTCAATTGTATGTGTTTTTTTTTTGAAAAACTTTCCTATAGCTCTTAAAAAATCACCCTTTATATACTATATGGGGCAAGGGTATACGAAATACTATTCTTCAATTACATTAGGTTGTTGGAAATGTGGTGACTTATTACCATAAATGTAGTGCAATAGTAGAGTGAGTGAGAAGAGTTTTCTTTATAATTAAAATTCGCATTTAATGCTGCAAAGGCTTTTTTCGGGCAGATACAATTAGCTGCTTCCCTCTGTCGCCATGTTGGCTGTACCACCACAAGCAAGAGAAACAGTAGCTGAAAGCAGAAGGAGGGTTTCTTCTTCTTCTTCCTCTTCTTCTTCAGCTCTTCTGCCCTTATGTGGCATCTTCATCTTAAATGGTTTTGTTTTTACCAGCGTCCTTAGGCGCAACGCGAAGGCAGCGCGAATTCAAACAGCCAATCAAAGTACGCTATCGACTATGTAGGCTGTCCCGCTGCTAGTGTTGTATAGGGGTGTTTGCAACTCATGTGTCGTCTATGTGCATGTGTGTGTGCTTGTGCTTCTCTTATATATATAACGTATATAGACGCGTATAGGTACACAACCTTCAATAGAATTAGCGAAATCTCGCGACTGACGCTGCCACTAAGACGTCAAGGAAAGAGAAAAGAAAACAAAAGAAAGAAAATACACGAGCGACATGAACATGGGGAAAACTTTTGGCAACATTTTTGTCAGGCACGAGTCGAGCTCTAGAACAAATACACACGTACATATGTATGTGCACGCCTAAAATTACTTTTAAAGGCGCAACTGTACCACGAAACTTTATGTACATACATATATAGTAAGCAAACGTCTGCATAGACACATATGTATGTATGTTTATGTATAGATATGTATGCGTGGGACCACGACTCTAGCTGAAATCTTAGGTGAGGCATTAACGTTGAATATGATTTAGATTTATTTAATTAAAGTAAGCTAGATAAAAGAAGAAAAAAACCCTGTAATCTAGGGCAGCCACATAGCATAATGGGGAATTTGACCAGTTTCTTTTTACAATAATGTGTTTTTCACAAGTATGCAAATTTGCAGTTTTTAAGTAATAGATCAAACTATCATCTTACATCCTGCAAATGTTAACCAATGTTAAAATATCAGCTGTTAAAGTCAGCGTTTGCAAGCGAACAGAACTTGGCCTCATTTAAAATTTCTCAGTTTTCAAAAAACCCAATGTAAAACGTTCAAAATTGAAATGGATATGCGTTGTTATAAATATTTTGATTATTTATTGCTTGTATGGTATTATATTTCTAATAATTTATACATTTAGCGAGTGGTGTTTACATGTAGTTTTAGCAAAGAAATTTCAACTTTAAAACGAGCTACAAAAAATTGTTCAAATTTGTTCAGCGAGTGTCTATATACATATTGTAGAGTAATCAATTCATTCAGTCTTAATGTGCGCTTTTTGCGGTTTTTTGAGAAATTTCATTTTTATACCCTTCGACCATTGAAAATGGTCAAAAAAGGGTATACTAACTGTGTGCAAGTGTATGTTACAGGCAAAAGAAGGCGTGGGAGACCCCATAAAGTATATATATTCTTGTTTAGGATCACAAGCCGAGTTGATTGAGCCATGTCTGTCTGTCTGTCCGTCCGTCTGTCTGTGTGAACGCACAGATCTCAGTTACCAAATTTGGCAGGAAAACTCCTGTGTACTATATGGTAAGCTGATCAAGTTTATTCAAATGTTAGGTGCCATGCCCACCGCTCCCGTAAATCAATAATTTAATTTTTGAACTTAACTTGTAAGCGCTGTCAAAAAGCTACAACTTTCTGACTTTAACATATACTAAGCTGAATGAATTATCTACGCATTGTCCAAATTGCAATCCGATCGGGCAATAATCACAGAAGTTATTTAAGAAAGTATGAGCATAAAACCAAATGCTTCAGTCAGTTAACAAGACCGGCGGGTGAGCGCCATCAGTCGGGAATAATTGTAAAGCGTGTCCATATGTATATGTGTATGAAAAAGCGAAATTCTGGCGTACGCAATCCAATATTTACTTTCACTAGAGAGATATCAATGTGAATCTTCGCATACATACTTTTAATTACTTATCACTTATAAATACGCCGTAAAAAGGCGGATTGGGCCGATATATCGTATAGCTGTCATATAATCTATCGGCCTATTTTTGTTATATTTAAAGATGTCTTTCATATATATATTTATATGTCTTTCAAACTTATCTCATCTTAATTGTATTTAGGGATAATATGATCTCGAAATTTCATCAAAAACGGACTACTATTACGTGTAGCTGCCATACAAATTATTTGTCAAATTATGGGTTTTGGTTTAAATAGAAACGATGCGGCCACGCCCACTTTTCTTAAATATTGCTAAGGCCTTTCATAATAATATAAGAGAAACTACATCAACAAATTTTACCTAGATCATAAGTTATTAATTAATTTAAAAAACAGGCCAAATTCCCCATAGTGCATAAGTCTCGTATGAAATCAGTAGGTTGCGAATTATGTGTTGCAAACTTTTTTCAGAAATCAATTGGAAGGTCGAAAGTTATTGTGTTTAGCAAAAACGAAGTGTCCTGCAATCAAATTACGCTTGGAATTCGTCTTTTGTCGATTTACGTTGAACTGACTATTGCCACATCGGCAAAGTTGGATTTAAGAAAAAGTTTTTACAGCGGGGGTTTGATATTGCGCCTACTTCTACAATAGTACTGCAAATGTTTTCATGAATGTCTTCCAAGTTTACATGTATTGTCCAATCTTAATCTGTAAGTCAAAAAGGCAATGTAGAGCTGTAAATGCGTTTACATCAATGGTTTTACTGTTTAAAACAAACTTGATCCGCCTGCATTAGTAGTATAGTACTGCAATATTTAGTAGTAAAGTTAAAACATCGAGCCACTATCGATGGTATCGAGGTTTTTTTTATTTTTTCAACTGTTGAGGTTTCTTCTTCGATGTTTCGATAGTGTACAGGGCAAGATCTTACATTTCTATCATCATTTAATACAAAACAGTAAAATATTTTGTGTCGAACGATATTTTCCAATTATAAAGATAGAAACTTGAAATGTTTGTGGTGTATTACTAAAAGTATGACTAAATTTCGGTTTTGTTTTAGTCCACATCTGCTTTATACTTACGGAGCTAAATATTAAAACAATAATTTGAGATTCTTTTGCTCGAGTTGTGCTTCTGCATTCGTATGACTCAATCGTATTCCAACCTTTCTCTTGTATTTTATTTCTAGTAAATTTTGTATATCGATTGAAGCGCTTCAAAATGTATTTTATTTGTGTAATTAAAGCTTAATGTAAACACGAAGCTGCTCTATTTTGTGTTATTTAATTATGTTGTTCCTTATAAAGGTGCTTCTAAATAATATTTTACCCAATAAAATGCTTCAAAACAGTTTCTTTCTGCGATTATTGTCGTTCTTGGAAAACTGGCAAAAAATGTGCAATAAACTAAAATGGATATCAATAGTGAATAGTTTATTTAACAACTTGTCATTTTTAACTTTTGTCTCAACTCGACTCAACTAAAGTCACAGACCATACAAATTATAATTTCAATACTTAATTAAAGTCTAACAAATACATCAGCAACACATCAGAAAATGGATATACGCAGTAAATGTAATGCGGACTTTGTATTAAAAACTTACAGAAAACGCCATGATTGCTTTTTTTCCATTTGATTTGAAGTAATAGAAGATTTTTAAACACTAACTTACAGCAAATAACTACATCAACTTCGTCAAATTTAATCGATAATTGAACTGTTGCTAAAGACGGTAAAAATCAACAAAAACATGTTTCAAGTAGTTTCAAATGGGGCTAAGAAATATTATTATTTTTTTTAAATTTGAAATCACCTGTGAATTGTAAATATTCCAAAAAAATTGACTTTTTTCCATAGTGTAATGTGCGAAACTTAGATACCAACAAAAGCGATGGCGAAGATGCACCTTCGGGTTTAAAAAAAAAAACATTTCGAAAGTCATTTTTATGTGATTATTTTGAAATATACCAAATCGATATATCACAAACTTTGGAGGTTTCTTTTTCAAACCTCGGTGTTTTAACATCACTAATATTTAGACATATACTTATATATAATATTATTAAGTTATACTCTATTATATTGTTAAGTGTGACCTTAGTCGATACACTTTCGTAAGTTTATTTAGTTATAGTAAACCCTATCGATAGTATAGTGTTGTATAACGAAAAAGGAGCGGGAGAGCGTCACTATCGTCTAAGGCGATCTTGATAAAACTTGGTACACATCCTTTTTATACCCTTCGACCATTGAAAATGGTCAAAAAAGGATATACTAACTTTGTGCAAATCTATGTAACAGACAGAAGGAGGCGTGGCAGACCCCATAAAGTATATATATTCTTGCTCAGGATCACAAGCCGAGTCGATTGAGCCATGTCTGTCTGTCTGTCTGTGTGAACGCACAGATCTCAGCTATTATAAAAGCTAGAGTTACCAAATTTGGCAGGAAGACTCCTGTGTACTATAAGCAGATCAAGTTTATTTCAAATGTTAGGTGCCATGCCCACCGCCCCCACAAATCAATAATTTAATTTTTGAACTTAATTTGTGAGCGCTGTATAAAAGATACAACTTTCTGACTTTAACATATACTAAGCTGAATGAATTATCTACGCATTGTCCAAATTGCAATCTGATCGGACAATAAACACAGAAGTTATTTAAGAAAGTATGAGCACAAAACCAAGTGCTTCTGTCAGCTAACAAGGGAGGCGGGCGAGCGCGAAGCGCGAGCGCCATCTGTCGGGATTAATTTCAAAGCATGTGCATATGCATTTGTGTATGAATTTAACAAATTAAACTACACGGGAACATAGGTCGAAGGGTATCCCACTGTCGCGTTTTGCGCGACTGTTGCTCTCGTTATTGCTGTATGTGGTAAATAAGTCGCAAAGAAACGAATCGGACCGATATATCGTATGGCTGCCATATAAACTATCGGCCAATTTTTGTTATTTGCGAAGGTATAATAAGCAAATTTATTTTATCGGACTTTATCTATATAGAATATACATTTGATTCTCGAAATCGAACCACTGTATCATATAGCTGCCATAAGAATCGGCAGAAATTCAGGTTTTTGTATGTAGACCTGCTTTGATTTTAGGAATGACTGAACTTATCAGTGTCAATCAAATTGAGAAAAAATTGAATATACTCTAAATTACTCTGGTCTAAATTATAGACCAAACTGAAGATGTTTGACAGTGATCAGAACACGAAAGTGCGTCAGCTGTTTAAACCAGTGTTGCCAAAAAGTCCAATATGGTTAATTTGGATGCTATATCTGTCCGATCCGGCTCATTTCGACATATTTACGACGAGCAACAATAAGAAGCATGTGTACTAAGTTTTATCAAGATAGCTTTAAAACTGAACAGTTCGTTTCCTCTGTTGATGCTGATTCAGAATATACTTTATGGAGTCCTAAGGTGCGTTGCAAACTCCTGGTCAAAATGAATATACCCTCTGCAAGGGTATTAGTACTGCTACATGAGAAGTGCTAAGAATCGGGTACGTCCCACAATTTTACACGAGTGTGCGCGAAAGAAGTGCTAAGATAGTAAGTAGTATTAGTGGCATGTAAATCGCGAAATAAGAAAAAGAAACTTGTACGAAAATAATATTCACCAATGGCGCGAACTCGCCGCGCGTGGTGCAACGTGCTTATTGGCGCGCGGCACTCTCTGCAGTCATCGGTGTGTACGAAGCGCGCGAGCCCGCCTTCGTGGCATATCCGCGTTAGATTCTAGGCATTCTCCAACAGCCCAGAGCCCCCATTCGTCCATGCCAGCCTCCATTTCTTTCCGTCTTCAACACTGTCTAAAGGGGGGTGACTGGGGCTTGGCTGGCTTTGCCTCAAGAAGCATTTCTTGTGTGATTGCAATATTTATACTATTCTTAACTTCTTCCCTACTTCTTCTTCTCCTACCTACGATATTACCCTTATTGTCTAACGGTTTATTTTTCATTAAAAACTGTGAGAAAATAAGCCAGTTTTGATATGCATTCATAGATCACTGCCGAACCAGTCTGTCTACTTAGATTTCTCACAACTCTTGCCTATTTTCTTGGGAGAAAAATGATAATAAAGTTGGCAATTTGACTGACCACGCTGCCCTGCAAGTGACGCTTGACCAACCCCTTCACGTCTTCTCTAACACGTACTGTCCTGATCCTCATGGTCCCTTGTTTTGTCTTTTTGTGAGAAAAAGATTAAATTGTGTATTCGAAAAGGTAAATATCAGAACAAAATGAGTTATGAAAGATAAGTTCGAGCTCATTCGACAGTAAGGCAACTATACCTTTCTAACCAGGCCATGGATTTTCACTATATTATGTATGGGGTGCCGTATCCTATTATGGTCACTGTGAATTTCAGTTTTTAACACCAAAAAGGAACGCGGAAAAAACGGCATTCCTGTTCTTAAAAACCTTTTTGGAAATCTGGAATCGCATTTTCAGCACGACAATGCCAATGTTACAGGCCATAACCAAGGTGTGTCTATTAGACTATAATGGAAATCAGTGGAATGCTCGAAATATGTCCTTATTTAGATTTATTTTAGCGGATAGCCGGCGTAGCTGTGGCTTTTCGCACTTAGCACCGGCACGAATAGTATGTAAGCCCAGAGTCCTGACCAAAAATCCCCTTGAAGAGGAAGGTAACCAAAAAACAGCCAACAAACAAAAATGCGCTAATAAAGGCTATTGAAGAGGAATGATTGAAAATTCTTTTCGCAAAAAATTTTCTGATGTCCAAGGTACAAGGTGTGTTCAAAAATTATCGCGAATTTTGAATTTTCGCAGGTTACGTATAATCGAATTTCTTTGTTTTTAATTTTTTTCGTTTTGTTATGTTGGTACACTCTTCCCGAACATTTGTACCAAGTTTCAAGTGTATAGCATTTTTTGTTTGGTTGTGGGGGCTATATTTCTTTATATACCCTTTTAAAATTAAATTAAACAATGATCAGATGGAAATTAAATTAAACTATGATCGACTAGGATCCCAAGTAGATGCGGGCCGCTATACTTTCGATGTTGTCATGGATTTTATATACCTTGGCACCGCCGTCAACTCTAGCAACAACATCAGCATGGAGATCAAGCGGAGAATTACATCTGCTAACAGGTTCTACTATGGACTCACTAAGCATCTGTGTAGCAGAACTCTCTCTCTTTTTCTCGAGACCGACCGACAAAAGTAGCACTCTACAAGACGCTCATCTTAGCCGTGCTTTTATATGGAGCTGAAGCATGGGTACTTGGAGTGTTCAAGAGGAAAAATCAACGCAAGATCTTTAGTCCTGAACGTACCGGGGAAGACTTTTGCATTCGAATGAACCACGGAACTGTATGAGCTTTACGACGACATTCACGTAGTCCGGCGCATTACAACACAACGTATGCGCTGGTTTGGACATGTTGTGTGTATGGACCAAGAAGCTCCAGTGTAGATGGTATTTGAGACGAGAGTCGATATTGGGCGACGAAGGAGACCAAATGGAGTAGAACCTGGCTGCGTGTATTGGTGTAACCAATTGGAGGAGGCGCGCAAGAAGCAGAGGCTACTGGCGCGAGATGTTGAGGTCGGCTGAACCCCATGACGGGTTGTAATGGCCACGTAAGAAAAAAAAGATGATCACACCACATTGCCAAAACATAATAAGAAAGGAACAATCGGGGAAGACTTTTTGGAAGCTGATTGTTGTGTAGATACGGTTTAGATTAAATCTTTACAGCGTATTATAAAGGGTGATTTTTTTAGCTATTATCTTTTTGGCAACACTGGTTTAAACAAGTGACGCGCGTTTCGTGTTTTGTATCATTGTCAAACATCTTCAGTTTGGTCTATAATTTAACCATTATCAAAATGCGGGCTCTGTTAAGAATGGTCATAGCGCGCTTCTTCCATTTTATGGTCAGTTTAATCGACCCACTAAAGCGACTATTTGGTCTATTGTGACTAAATGTAACTATTTTTTGTGGGGCTATGGTAAATCGAATGTGAATACAGACAAGCCCGCGCCTTGGAGGACAACATTGAAGCACTTTTTTATTCGTGAGAGATATTGGAAAAAGTATGCCAAAATTGGAAATGAAAAGCGGATGGAGCATTTGAGGCGCAGTCACGTTCAACATTTGCATGTAATAATGTTCAAACATTCAATTATATGCACCGTACTATCGATGCAAATAAACATTTCATGCATTTCTCTGAATTTTATGTGTTTTTCTTTTGAAAAACTTGCCTATAGCTTTTAAAAAATCAAGCTTTACTAATAAACAACAAAATGGTTAAATAGTCCTAAAATCTATTTCGACTATCTTCTTTTGTGCGTAACAAACTTCGGGGCACAATTAAATCCATTCAAAAGAGAAAAAATCAAAAAAATGATATGATATGTAATTTAAAGTACATAAATACAAAATAAATGAATATATAAATGAATATATTTATAATAGACGCTGCAATTGAAATTGCAATTGTAAATGTTTCGAAATATTAAATGAATCTAAAGTAATTTGTGCCTCTAAAAAGTTCAACTAAAGTTTTCAACATTGAGATCTTAAATTTGTGCACCAGAGCTACTTCTCAGATCACATTCCATCCCACTCTAGAAGTTGTGGCTTACACAAATATCAACTTCTAAGAAGGGGCGTATTCAGTATTTTCTAATTTTTTTCGCCAACGAAAACGCGTTAACGAAAACATCGTTCGCTAAGAGGGCGTGGCTGTCGCGAACAGACGTTATAAAAACCTCACGCAGACTTGAGCATACTCACACACACACGCACACACAACCACTTGAAGGGAAGGAACGTAAACGTGACTGGTCTTTGAACAAGGGCGGGATCGGGGATGTTAGACAGTACTATAGGGTGAGTCGCTTTCCATGCACTGCAAAAAATGCAAACGTTTTCTTTACTTTTAAAATAAACACATTGCAAGCTACAAAGTGTGCCTTAACTGCAGCGCTCTCTTTCTTAATATTTTGAATTTTCTTGCTTGCTCAGTTTTCATTTCAAATGCATGGCGCCCTGCAAAAAAGGCAAATTATATGTACATTTTAGTATTTTCAAAATTCAATTAAAAAATAAAACTAGAAGCGAATACAAAATTATTCTTTCACCTAAAATCTTGATAAATATTAATATATATTTAACATTTACGTTTTCTTATTTTAATATCATATAAATATTTACATGGAGTAATATAACATCATACATACATATGATCCGGCTCAAACGACCAATTTGTCGATGTGTTGGTTCCAGTTCCTGCCGTCATTAAATACTGGTCAATAACATTTTTATTTGAATAGTAATTTACAGAAGTTTTACTTCTTATTTAAATTGATCATGTGATTCGACGATATGTTTTTCTTACAAACCGTCAATTAGAGATTGAAAATCGATAAAATCGAATTGATTTGATATCAATTAAATCAATTAACTTAAAGATGTCAAATTTTGCACTTTAATTATTTTTGAATTAGAATGATTTGGTTTTCTTTAAGTGTATCGTTCAATAAGCCCTACACATGTACAATATATATATACATATATATACATATGTATATACATCTGCGTGTGCGCGTGCTAAGTATACCAAACAACACCCCAATGATGCCGCATGTTGGCTCATTATGCTAAGCAGCGATGACTTGGGGTGAACTTCAAGAAAAAGACAAGGCGCGAGGATAATGGCAACTGGCAACAGCGCATGTACATACATATATATATATATATATATATATATATATATAGGGATAACGGAAACATTAAGGAGCCTTTTGCGGAGGTGGAATGACAACCACGAAGCCACCCTCGCACGTATAGTTAGTGGTGGGTTCAAAGCCAAAGTCGAAATATTGTAAGACGAAGTCTTATACTAACACATACGCACATGTATGTGCACACATATGAACAGCCTGTGTGTTGGGTGTATACAATTAATATATATAGATACACACGTGCATATGTACTTAGATGCATATTTAATGGCGCCATTATATAAGTGTGTACGTGTACCTTATGTGTTCAACAATTTAATAATATTCAAACTGAACATATAAACGCATACATACATATGTACGTTATTACTGTGCAGCTGCAGAGAGGAGACCATATAAACATGTGTGTAGACTTAATAAACTGCACACATGCTGAGTAAGTTGTATTTACATATGTATGTATGTACATATGTATGTATGTGGGCCTATTAATTTCTTATTTGCTTTTACTTTTGACTCTACTTAACTGCCTATTTACTGCAACTCACAACTTTTCAATTAAAATGATTATTATATGTATAAAATGAATATAATTATAATTATGTGCATTTGATAGTTCTTTTGCTAATATAATGCACTTATACAAACACTTATACTTATGTATAACTGGAACCAGAGCAACGAAATTAATATGGCAACCAATGCTAAGCATAGCAAGCTCATTGCTTTAGAGGGAAATTTCGTAAATGTCCCAAATAGAAACCGAAAAATACCATTGCGTTGCATAGCAGCAAGCTTCTGTGCTCATACAAAATTAAGCATACTTTTAGGAGTCATTTAAATAAAAATTATATTTTTGTTAAAAAAAAATGTTTGTTTTTAGTTATATTAAGTCATAGGTTGAAATCCATTAACGCCTTTGTGCCCTTGTCATCTATTAATTTATATTTTTGTATATTTAATTATTACATTATTGACAGTGCAAATTATAATTTAATACTAAAATACAAATTAATAAATGCAATTAATTATTTATTTTTGTATATGATTTAGGCTGCATCGGTTGTGCCGAGGTTTGTTAATTAATCTCCTCGAGTCGGTGGTCTAGTTATAGTATGGTATAGAAAAAGCCAGCGTACTGTGGTGGAAAAACAAAAAAAGGGAAAAGAAAATTGTGAATAGAAATGGAAAGTTTTGCAGTTCCTCTTTTGGTGAAGGGAATATAAAAAGTGGGCGCGGAACGAATGCTAAGCACGACCCTTATGCCTTGACACGATTGGACTGGGATTGGCTTGGCGCGGTGTTCAGCCTGCCAAAGTTACGTGGCTCCGCCCAACAGTCTTTGTCTCTGCCTCTGAGTTTCCTTATTCAGTTCCAACCTTTTCTGCCCCAAACACACGTACACAACAATTTTTTGCAGCGCGCTTGTCTTTGCACACACCACAAGTTCCTCTTTGGCTTCCTATGCACTTACGATTCTCTCTGTTCCTTTTAAATGCGTTACTATTTTTCCACTTTTTCGCAGCGCACTTTTGAGCGTATGAATGCCTCTGTGTGTGTGGGTGTGTCTCTGAACATACATATACACATACCCATGTATACCAATGCCTATATATGTATGTATATACATGCGAGAGTGTCTGTGTGAGTTTTGTCAGCTGCGTGACACACACACACATACACACCCACTCCACATTATCTATAAACACGCGTCTATATGTATGTATATGGATATGGTAAGTGTGAATGGGAGTGTGAGTGTGCATACATACATACATACGTATCTAGAAACTAAAGAAGCTTTTTGAAAGAAAATGCTTAGCTTCCCCTTCTGTCTGCGCTGTGCAAAAGCTGGGGGCAGGAGGGCGGGGTGCAGTGCCACGCCGAGGAGTAGGCCGACAAATAGACGAAAACTCGGTTCCGGGCAGCGAGGGGAGGGGAGACGAGAGTGGCTATACGCCTTGAGAAAAGTACAGTCGCGCCGACATAGAGAATTTAAATTTGACATCGCATTAAGTAGGGAGGGGGGTCTTAAAGCAAAGGTATGTGATGAAATGAAAATAATTCTTGTAAAAATTACACTTGCAAGAATTAAAGAATTAAAGTTCCAAGAAAAGTACAGTCTAATCAAGTGGTGCATCGATTCACCCAATCTTAATAATGCGTCTATATAATTTCCTTATGTACAAACATATGTACATGCATATATGTTTTGCTGCGCAATATACAGTAAGCCAAGAAACACTTTACTCACTGAAAAAAATATTTTGTTTTTACTTTCAGTTAAAAAATCATTGACTTCTGATCTATTTATTGTTTTTTTTTGTAATTAAATTGAACTATATATATTTAGTTGATATCATTATAAACATTAACAAAGCTTTTTATATTCAATGTAAAAAGGTGAATAGTTTTCAGATATCAATCATTATTGACAAATTGGTTGTTCAAACCGGATAATATTCATACATACATTGTATGTATGTATGTAAGATTTAAGATGTATTTTAAATCATATAAATTGTATTTCAATAGTTTTTAGATAAAGCTAATTCGATTTTAACTTCGTTTTGGCTTAGATAATTTGAAAACTTAGTGCTGCTGTATTCGACTTTAATAACAACTTTATGCACTTCTTGACGACTTCCCACATTGACTCTGACTATCGATTATTGTGTTAATCTTCCACTCCATCTAATACTATTGTATATTACGCCAGGTAATTGCCCCAAAACATATATTATATGTTATTATATATATACATATGCGTAAGGCCAGCGTTAGAAGACAATTCAGTAACATATTTAACTTGATTTTAATAGTATGTTCTTTATATCAAGTGATTTTAATTGTAATTGAAACCTTATTCATTAACAATTCAAATTATACTTGAATGTACCAAATTATATTTGTATGGTATGTATCAACGTGGTTATTATTGTGTAGATCAAATTTGGCTTCTATATTTTCGTTAATAATTTGTCCATTAAAGTAACAACGGGGTCTTTGAGAATGTTTTTTGCAGCAATTCTACCTAATGCCATTCTACCTCGTGCCAAACGCAAGAAGAACTTGCTTTAGAATTAAGAGTTACTACCCGGTAAGCCATTTCGAAGCGTTTGCAAGTGTTGGCAATGATTCAGAAGCGGGGAACTTGAGTTACTTATGAGTTGGACTCAAGAGACGCTGACCGTGTCGTTTTTTTTGCCTGTGAACAATTGCTGCAGCGCCACAAAAGGAGAAGTTCTCTTCGTTGCATCGTCAAGGGTGATGATTGGATGCCAAAGAGTTAAAATTTTGGGGATTAGCTGATCATGCGATCTAAGACGTCGGCTCGGCCGAATATTCACCTTACGAAGGTTATGGTATATTTGGTGGGACCAGATAGGTCTCATTTATTATGAGTTGTTGAAATCGAGTGAAACCATCACTGGGAATTGATATAGAACTCAATGGGTATACTAACTTTGTGCAAATGTATGTAACAGAAGGAGGCGTGGGAGACCCCATAAAGTATATATATTCTTGATCACAAGCCGAGTCGATTGAACCATGTCTGTCTGTCTGTCCGTCTGTCCGTCTGTCTGTCTGTGTGAACGCACAGATCTCAGCTATTATAAAAGCTAGAGTTACCAAATTCCTTACTTCTTATGACATATGATGGCAATAGTTGGTATATATGTTTGTAAGATTGCTGAATTGTACATTATCGTATATGAACAGTATACATGCATATGTATATAGACATATATGTATATTTCTTTATCCGTTCTCTCAACCCTTTTTTGCTTGTGTTCATTTTCCAAGAAGTTCCTTTCCGTTGCCTTTTCTGTGACTGCGCTGCCTTAATCGTCATTTTTTAAGCCACTTTCCGTCGCACTCTCCCACAGTCTTTCTTCAATGACAGCCCTACCAGTGCCGAAACATGGGTACGCCTTCTCTGCTTTATCCCATTCTATTTCATCTCAACCCAACCCACTTGAACAACCATCATCTCCGCAGCCGTCGACAGCGACGTCGACACCAACGCTGCTGCTGCCGCCGTATCGCCCATTTTCCTTTTGGTATTTTGAAACTTAAGCCACCACTTGTGTGTTTCATTAAAAAACAACACATGCAGCCACAGTACATATATATATATATATATGTATGTATTTGTATATGTATATACAGAGAGCGCCAGGCAAAGCAGAGCAGAGCAGGAAGGAAGGAAGGAAAAAACTCAAACTAACGCTAAAATTGAAGAAAAGTTGTTCAAAAATACTCAAAAAAAAATCGGCTATGGCATTTGTGGTGAGGCAAATCGGGTGGGCAAGAAGGCCAAGGTGGGTAAATGCGTAAAGGGGCAAGGGTGGTGCAAGTCTGTGTGTATGGGCGGTGTGTGCGCAACGTGCGTGCCTCTCTGCTAGCAGCGACACCTTCTCTGTTTTTGCGCGAAAATGTGGTTGCACAGACACCAACATCCATAGATGCAGCTGCCAAATCAGCACACCAGCTAGGAAATTAGATAGAACATTTATACCAATTACTTTTTATACTAATATTTTTTTTTTCTGTATTACTTATACTCGTACTAGCTTGTGGACTATGTATTTCGAATGCAACATGTGATAAAATACTTGTACCTAATACTAATAACTTGCCATATTCTATGTTACTAATACTAGCTTTGTGTCCTACGTATTTGATATGACAGCTATACAGAATTAAATAACATTCTTCTACATAACGAATTTCGAAGGAAGATAGCTATACCACTTGTACAAACATAATACTAACATGTAACACTTCTGTAACATACGTAGCTGTTGTTAGATGCCTATAACATGCCTGTAATCTCAATAACATAACTTCTGATATTCTATTTTGATAATACTATCTTTGGCATTACGTATTTCAATGCGGATTCGATTCTTTTGTATTTGCGTCAATTGTCATATACTTGCACCATATTAACATAAGGTATTATAAGTATTAATACTTATAATACTTCAAACAAATCTACTTGCCATAGACCGAAGTAGGCTAAATAGATCTCAGAAAGCCTCCATATCAACAATAATAGACCAGTGTGTCTGTCTTTGTGAAGGAAAAAAAATTTAAACTGCTAAAAAAGCTAATGGCATTGAATATGGATAAAGGTTCCTGGACAATCATCAGACGTCATCGTTACTTGCTTTTATCTTGGAATATAGTATGTGTATATATTGATTTCAAGAAACGACAATAGCTCAAGATAAAGTTGTATGAATGTACATAGATTGTTCTTGCTACATATTTCCAACTAGGCATTAAACTTAAAGCATGTGTATGTATGTATGTGATTCTTCTGTTTCTAGCTTGGTTTGCTTGCGGGAAGGAGCGAGTAGTGTCTGTACTTTATATACAGTTCCCGGTAGTTTTTATTCCTCTACAGGTTTTATGTGAGCACAAAAATGAATTGGCAGAACGTGTAGGGAAAATGTCGGGAGCGGGACCGGGTGTAAATGGACTTACCTCATTGTCTTGGTATAACCAAATCCAAATACTATACCTGAAGTTAAAGTTATTATAACTAAATAACACGATAACCTAGTTTATGATGTACACATTATTAAATACCATACATCTACCTATAAAACAGGCAGAAAGAGGCGTGGAAAAATTATCTATACACAAAGTATTTTTAAATTCTTGCACAGGATACCGTCTGAATAATACAACACCCAATAAGTATTTGCACCCAATAATATCGACATTCGATGTCTTGTGAACATGCATGAATTGGGTTAAGTTCCCTTAAGGGCACACTTATAAGACTCGATTTGATTCCAAATATGTGACAACAAAGTTTGTGATGTTTTTAGATCGTGTAAGACCCTCTTAAGTAATTCCGATAATTATAGAAAGTACAGAATTTGCTGTTGCGAATTACAAACGCCAGCTAGTCTGACACTTTTAAAGGTATCTTGCAAGCCGTTTGTCCGAAATCAGTACAATATAAACCCCATAAAGGGTTAAGTATGTGTAGGTTATATGAAAAGGATAGGTTTGTATTTAAGGACAGTCAGATCGAAAGATAAAGTTAATTATAATCTAAGTGCTTCAAGATTGAAATTCTTGAAACATTAAGTATATGTGAGTATGTATAAGTACTCCAAGTCAAAATGTGAAATTTAAGACACTTAAGGGTGGGTTGTACCCGTGTAAAAGTGGTGGAAGTAAAATTGAACAAAATGGCTTCAATTTGGCTAAATTTCTTGGGTGGTGAGTTGCAGGTGGCCACGGTGTACAGGGTGAAAAGGTAACCGTTGCAATATGAAACACCAAAGTTTACATTTCCTAACAAAGTTTACTTTGCGCAGAAGATGCCATTCTTGATCGGCATCATCAGAGAGTCGAGCCGGCGTTGTGTGGAGCTGCAGACAACACTAGTTGGGATCGAAATTTATTCTCTTATCAATCAACATGCAGCCCAGCGACAGAGAGGCGCCAACACCCGGGCAGGACGGCGATCTTAGGAAGAGTAACAGTGGCATATTTAGCCGGGCGATTCATTAGCTTACTCCGCTAGCTATCAGTTACAGCCCTACGGAACTTTAACGGGGAAGATTCTAAATTAAGTTTGACTTAATTAGAATTGAAAAGAACATTTCTGAAGGCGAGTTAGTTTTGAGCAGACCGGGAGCGCAGTAAAGCTCTCTCTTTGTTTCTTGAGTTCTTGATCAGGCAACATTCATATCTTATGTGTAACAGAAATATAACAGACGAGCACCTTCGATTGTTGATTTCTTATTTGTCAAGCAGAAAGAAAGGCTATCTTTGGCATGCCCTGCAGCTTTTGTGTTCAATGTTCTGTGATTGTTCCAATACTATTTTTAAATAAAGGTAAAGAAGTTTTTAATATTGTTCATGGATGTGTTAAGAACGTAAGGAACCCATTAATGTTAAACTTTACTAGCATATGCTTGGGCTGTTATGATAAAGTGGAGAAAGTATACGTAGAATACAGTACAACTTTGATTGAATGATAAGAACTTTCATTTTGGCCGATTCTTCCTCAAATAGTAATGAAACTTTACCAGCGTAACTAAGATAACTCTGCACCCATTTTAAAAAAAGCATACAAACACTCTAACAATTCTCAACAAGAAAGTCAGGCCGATAATATAGACTATTGCCATATGTACTCAGTGGTGGATCTATGGGGGGGCTACGGCGGCTGTAGCCATATATCGTAATACTACACAAGTGAATGGGGCTGGAGCAGCAATCGATGGCACAATCAATAGAAAAATGCGATACAATTTGTGCATATTTCCGATAGCTCATCGCTACTCATCGCTACCGATAGCTCGTTGGTACTCATATAATATTGATTGTTAGTGAACACTGCGTATTGTAAAAGCGAGTTGAAAAGCGGTAACAAAAGTTGAAGTCGAAGTTTCGTCATCATACGAGGCTTGTTCAAAAAGTATTGGGAATTTTGAACTTTCGCGGGTTACGTATAATCGAATTTCGATTTTTTATGTTTTGTTTTGTTTTGTTATGTTGGTACACTCTTCCCGAACATCAGTAGCAAGTTTTAAGTGTATAGCATTTTTAGGCCATGGATTTTAAAAAAATGCATGGTCTATTGTGTTTGTCGGAACGTAAATGTGCGTAATAGGCAGAAGGAGGTATCTCCGACCCCATAAACTATATATATTCTGAATCTGACCGTCTGTCTGTCGGTATGAACACCTGGATCTCAGAAACTATAAGAGCTAGAGTCATCAAATTTTGTGACAACATACGTATATATTGCAGTGTCTCAAAGTTTTTTTAAAATTTGGACACACAGAGTGGCGGACGGCTGCGAGAGAGTGCGTGTGTTCAACTCCCGGTTGAGGCGGGTGCGAATTTTCATTTATTAATTATTTTATTTTGTTTATTTATTTTATTCTAATAAACTAAAAGAAAAGTTACAGTCAGACAAATTTAATTATTTAATTAAATTTCAATAATAATATAATAATTCATGGCCTTGTACAGTCAGCACCTGACTGTAGCGTTAGTATTTTTTGTTTTGTTGTAAGAGGCGTAAAGATTATAAGTGTTTTGCGTGTTCGCCGATTTTTTGCTAGGATGTCGGTATATCGCTTAGCTCGTGACATGAAATTTTTTCTATCGTTTTAGGCATGAGACGTGTTTCAGCGAAGTTTGCTCAATTTTGACTAAAAGAACGGTCGCATGAGCATCGCTAAAGAGCTGTTGAATAACCCAGATTTACTCAAAAGGGTCATAACTGGTGACGAATCAAAGGGTATATGGTTATGATATCGAAACCAAAGACCAATTGTCCCAATGGAAGAGCCCATGTGACCCAAGACCGAAAAAAGCAAAAATCGGCGAGCACGCAAAACACTTATAACCTTTACGCCTCTCAAAACCAAACAAAAAATGCTATACACTTGAAACTTGGTACAGATGTTCGGGAAGAGTGTACCAACATAATAAAACAACAACAATTAAAAACAAAGAAATTCGATTATACGTAACTCACGAAAATTCAAAATTTGCGATACTTTTTCAACACACCTCGTACATGGACATCAGAAAATTTTTTACAGGTCAGTATACAGATTTATTTATTTCTGAAAATTTAGTTGCGATAGGAAAATTAACATAGAGTATATTTTACTTTTTAATTTTAAACTGGTTCTGATTTCCCAATTGTTCCCTGTAAACCTGAACATGGAAATAATAAGATAGCGGGTATATTACAGTTGATCACACTAGAGTTGGGTCGACCACTCACGATAGTTGCGATATATCAAATATTTGGATCGACTTTTTAGTTTTAGATAATGAACGATAGCGTCCATCACCATATTTTATTGATTTTGGCGCGTTGTGTAAAAAGTGGTGTTTGTGGTTTTTAAAACATTGTAAATAGTGTAAATAGTGTTAACCTATATTATAACGATAAGGTAACACTTGAACTATCGATAAGAAACGGGCACTCGATATATGGTAATCGACCGTGCACGATAGAGGAAGTGCGATCACTCTCTCGAGAAAGCGCCAGACGAATAGACGTCAAAGAAAAAGAAGCGGATAAATCACATGTCGCGAGAAAATAAAAGTCGGCAAGTCCACAGCGTGGGCTCATTTTGAACAGTTCGGCAATAGTCAGGCTAGGCTGCCAAGTGCATTAATTGTACGAAAACGTATAAAAAAGTGTTGTTTGAGCACCTGAAAACAATGTCTATACCCTTCGACCATTGAAAATTGTCAACGTTGTGTTAATGTATGTAATAGACCGATGGAGGTGTGGCAGACCCCATAAAGTAAATATATTCTTGCTGAGCCATGTCCGTCTGTCTCAGCTATTACAAGCACAGCTAGAAACGCCAAATTCGGAATCAAGGTTCTTAAATACTCTGCGCAGATCAAGTTTATTTCAAATGTTGTCAGCTCGACTTATAAGATAAAACATATAACTTTCTGACTTTAACATATACTAAGCTGATGTAACTACATCTACGTATTCTCTAAATTGCAATCCGATCGAATATAAACACAAAAGTTATTCAGGAAAGTATCAGCATAATGCCAAGTGCTTGTGCTAGTTAACAATGAATGAAACTACACCGAAACTTAGGTTGGAGAGTATCCTACAATCGCGTGCCACTCGACTGTTGCTTTTCTTACTATTTTTATATGTTTGTTAGCTAAATCAAATTTACAATCGTTTTTCAAATTGTCTTTTGGTCTTTGCCCATTTCTAATAGGTATAAAAGTTTTTTAGAAAATAAGGCACTATCGCATCGAAAATATCAAATGTGCCAACTATCAATACTTTCCCAGCTCTAGAGCACACTCGACTGTAGCTTTCGTACTTGTTAGCTAGAAGTTTGCTACTAGAGTTAATTTCAGGGACTAAGTTCATTAGTTCATATCTTGATGAACTATAATTCAATCTTTAGTTCGTTCGTTCGAGTCTTTTAGTCTATTGTTCTTTTCTTACTTTTTCATTGAATTTTTCCATTCTCCGCGCATGTTGAAAGCTTTGAGCCCATGTCATCTATATACATATATTCTTGATCAGCAGCAGTAAATCATCAGGTAAATCTAACTAGTCATATCCGTCCGTCCAAACTAGTCTCATAACTTGTACCCATAGACATACCTATAGGAAATTGCTGTACTGAAATGTTTGCATGTATGTGTGTGTATAGACAAAGCAGATGTCCAACCGGAGGGTGCTGTACAGCTAATCCCTGACCAGTTTCGCGTTACACAACAACAAAAATTATGTAAATCACAAAAGTTTCAAATATAAATTTATTGAAAATTGCATAAAAACACAGACAAAAAATTAGAGGGTTGCTCGGCAAATTTGATTCATCAACGCAACAAAACGAGGACAGGAAGTTGGAAAGACACATATAAGCATAAGCGAATGTGCCTGATTTTTGATTATTTCCAGTGTCCGAAAACGGGTTTGCATTCCCAGTGAGCGCTGCACGGTTAAGTTCGCACAGAACCAGTTGGTCTTAATCGTATGGAAGTTGCAGTAGTGTCCGAAGAAGCACAGCGCAGCAGGAGCGAGCTCTATACAAACAAACAAAGCATAACAACATGATTCTGACCGATGGTCAACTACAGAGAAAACGCAATCACCAAGACCTAACCCTCCCCAATTGTTTTTCTCAGCACTTCTTAATAGCCCATTTCTTGTGCTGTGTCCCAATGTCTTCGGGCAAGAGATTTATGATAGACGTTTATAGCCGGTTTACATTTAGTTAACCCAGCAAAACCTCATTGGTTCGACGTTTCCAAGGTCTCAGCATTTAAATAGATAAACAGAAGGACATCGGGACAAGATGAATAAAGCAACTCGGCTGGCTGTGTCAATCATCTCGCTATATCACTTTAAGTCGTCAATTCATATATATTCATATGTAAATATGTATACATATGTATGTACATTGCACTGTACACTGCTGGCCACAAGGCTAGACTCGTTGTCATTAACATTGAAAAGTGAATAAAAACTAAGTGAACATAAGATAAAATATGATATGTGGATTTTGTATCGACTTTAGCCTTAAATGGGTTTCCAGCCGTTTAAAATGCTCTGGTCCTGCAGCACATCAATTCGTAGATCCAATTCTGGACAGCTGGGATGTAGCTGAAGAGCAATCTCCTTATCGGAAGATTCAACAGCGTCGGAGCCGTGAAAGAAAGACGATGGATGCAGCAGGGTTTGGTGGCACCCAACATTTGACGGCCGGTCTTGAGGACATTCAGACCCTTCCACACTGGACCGAAGCTCATGTAGTTGACCAAATCCGGAAAGAAAGCGGCGGCTAGACAGTTTGGCATAATGCTTTTATAACTAGTTCTTGGATGCCCACGTGAACTTCAAGGGAGCAGCGTTTCTATTCGAAACGCTTGATGAAAGAAAAGAGAAATGTCTGGACGTGGTAAAGGCGGAAAAGTGAAGACAAAGTCAAAGTCACGTTCCAACCGCGCTGGTCTTCAGTTCCCCGTTGCTCGTATTCACGTTTACTTCGCAAAGGAAATTAAGCTGAGCGTGTTGGTGCTGATGTTCCAGCGCGGCGTTTTGCCTTATATCCAATCAGTGATTTTACCCAAAAAGACCGAAAAGAAGGCTTGAAATCACAAACTAAACATTTCGTGTACATAAACAAAACTACTATAATAATACTTCTTGCAAACATGTCCTCTTTGGACTAGATTTGGGCATGGACCGTGTTTTCTTCGTGTCACATTGTGACACGACGGGCGTACGCGTGTGCGTGTGCAAAATTAAGATTGTGTCCATGGGCGTGCGTGTGCGTGTTTCTAAATTCGGCACGAAATAACACGAACACATATAGCACGTAAATAATATTAAGTATACCAGCAAGTTCAGCTACTAATGAACGAGTATTTTCCACATCTGGGCAAATCCTTAATGACTGTAGGTCTAGATTGTTCTAATCTTGACAAATTGTAATTTTTAAATAAAAATATGTAAAAAATATGTAATATTTTAGGTTAAAGTTAATGTTAAGTTCTTTAACTTAAAGTTAATTTCAAAGAAATATCATGAATTAATGAATAACCAGTAAGAAAAGCAACAGTCGCGCAGCACGCGACAGTGGGATACCCTTCGAACTATGTTCCCGTGTAGTTTAGTTTGTTAAATTCATACACATATGCATATGCACATGCTTTACAATTATTCCCAACAGATGGCGCTCACGCTTCGCGGGCGCCCGCCGGTCTTGTTAGCTGACAGAAGCATTTGGTTTTATGCTCATACTTTCTTAAATAACTTTTGTGTTTATTGTCCGATCGGATTGTAATTTCGAGAATACGTAGATATTTCATTCAGCTTAGTATATGTTAAAGTCAGAAAGTTGTAGCTTTTATACAGCACTTACAAATTTAGTTCAAAAATTAAATTTTTGATTTACAGGGGTGGTGGGCGTGGCACCTAACATTTGAAATAAACTTGAACAGCTTATAGTACACAGGAGTCTTCCTGTCAAATTTGGTAACTCTAGCTTTTATAATAGCTGAGATCTGTGCGATCACACAGACAGATGGACAGACAGACAGACATGGCTGAATCGACTCGGCTTGTGATCCTGAGCAAGAATATATGTACTTTATGGGTCTCCCACGCCTCCTTCTGCCTGTTACTTACATTTGCACAAAGTTAGTATACCCTTTTTAGACCATTTTCAATGGTCGAAGGGTATAAAAATCAAAAAAAAAAATGCGTATAAAATTTCGTGTTGGACCGTGTTGGGTCGTGTTGGAAAAATTTTCGTGTCGTGCTGGGTCGTGCCGAAAAATGACAGTCCATGTCAATCTCTACTTTGGACTCTATCGGGCTTAACCATGGTGAAGCTGCGTTCCTTGTTGGCGGCTAAGAATAGGGAATAGGATTTCAAAATACTTCTTCATTTATTGATACATTTAGTGATACAGGGAGCTGATGTGTTTACCGAATCACATTCCAAGCGCTTTATTTTCTACGGCTGGCTACTGGTATGTTATTCAGTTTGTCAGCACAGAGCCTTAACCTGCAATAACTCGTCAAACACTCTTGTGAAATAATGAGCATCTGCAGTTCATGGGATAATTGTTGACAGTATGTGCTGGAGAATCCACTGTCAAAAGACTCTAAACGAGGCGTACAAAAGCCAGACACCAAAGATACCCTTTGCCCGATTATGAGTTCATTCAGAATTATGAAAATAGGCTATACTGACATTGAGTTGCAGCAAATTATGGTTTAAACAAGAGCAAAGGCTGCCTTCGGTATGCTAAATGTTGTTTATCCTTGGAGTTTCTTATCTCCTGCAATTGTACTAATACGTACTTGTTATATATAATGGCCGATAGTTTGTATGGCAGCTATACGATATATCGGTCCTATCCGGCTCTTTCCGATTTATATGCAGCGTGCAGCAGAAACATGTGTACCAAGATTTATCAAGATAGTTCTTAAACTGAGAGTTACTTGTTTGTGTTGCAACAGACAGACGGACAGACATACAGACAGACATGGCTAGTTCGACTCCTCTGCTGATGCTTAGCCATAAGGGCTTAAGCAACAGACTTCAAAATCACACAGGGAATTCTAGGCTATCCCTTAATAAAAGAAATAGGAATAAAATAAACAGTAACTTTATTTGCCACTTTGTTTGTCCCCAGATGAACTAAAACTATATTTTAGGCAGAAAATCCATTCAAAATCAAAGTCGGAAATATTTTTTCAATCTCCAACACGTAATAAATATCGTAACAGAAATATCGATAATATTTATTGATGGAACTCAAAAAAATTATTTAAGCAAGCGAAACAAATGAAAATCAATTGTTTCGCTTACAAAATGTACGCTTTCAATACAACAACAGAGGCAATATACAATATATATATTATATATAAACATATATATATATATATATATATATATACATAGATCGGGAGTTGAGTCACTGCAGTATAATTTATATCATATATACAAAGTTAACCATAGTTATTGTTTTGTAAAGTTTTTTTCTATTTGCAGTGTGCCCAGTATTTCATAGTTTTGGTAAAGTAAATTTTGATAAAACGGTCACACTGTGACAGGCTTTACTTCGAAAAAACAAAAATCCTGAAAGTTTACTCTACTCATATTTATACCCTTCGGCCATTAAAAATGGTCTAATAAGGGTATACTTACTTGGTGCAAATATATGTAACAGCAAATGTATGTAACAGGTTCGTGTGTACTCTGCAGCTCAAGTCCTATAAGAAATCACATTTGTTTTGGTTTTAGGGCTTTTTCGAATTAAATACTACATATGTATTTAAAAAAAGAGAACCAGTTTATGGCAAAGCCAGCCAGTAAAAATAAATCATATTTTATTGGAATTCATGTGTACCATGTAGATATTGTTTCTTTTGGAAGAATTGAAATGTTGGAATTTATGTGCATGTTTTCAACTTGGCCTGTGGAAATCTCTCAAGTCAATAGACAGGCTAAATCAAACAGAGGACTTGAGAATTCACTTAGTTCGTGTGCTCTCTCAAGCGTTCGCCAGAAGTAAGAGAGTTTCAGTGTCTCATATGTTACATATGAAGAGCGAGCCTTGCCAAAGGGTAATTGACTTCTCTCTTGCGGCCGACATGTGAAAAGAAAAAGGGGAGCGATGTGCTCATTGTATGGGACAGAAGAGAGGGAATGCAAAGGGACATTCGTGCTGCATGTAAGAGTAAAAAAGCCTATTTCTGCCTAAAAGAAATTATACTTAAGTGTGCAAAACACACGTGCATGACGTATGTGTGCACATGGGATACATATATATATATATGTACATACATATGTGAAAAGTACGACAGCAACTTCTTGAATGACGCCAGCAGAAGCAGAAGTAGAGCTACAGCTGTGACTCAACGTTCTAGGACTCTGCAGCAAACACAAATATTGGATTTATAATAATAATAATATAATAATAATTAACAATTTAAAAAAAAAAGAGAGAAGTTACTAATACAAATACGAGGGTAAACAATAATAATAGCTACCTTCGGTCAAACATGTGTAAATTTACACATGCACGTGTTCAAGTACGCACACACACATCCATTAATTCAGCCCATTTAGGCGCGCCGGATAAAAATAACTATATATAGTTAGCGTTATCTATTTTGTTTTTTAAAAACCGTGCCCTCCTCCGGGATTCGAGACCGGAACGCCAGTATAGTCAAACGCCTCAGACGACTCATCCACAGGGTCGGCTGATTTTAACAGAATAAATAACAGATGACAAATTGATATTGCATTGCATACCGTGCAGCGCTTATTTTCTGTTAGCGTCAAAAAAGCTGTAAATTTTTTCGAATAACTGCATATTTTTTCGTTTTTCAATTCGAAATTGCAATAAAACCAGAGGAAATAGCAACTTGCGGTTTTTTCAATTTCGTTATTTATCGGTACACACCGCTTCCAAGTTCGTAAGGTGTACAGCTCGCCCTGGAAAAGGCTCCAAAGTTGTAGCCTGATTTTTGAGTTTCTCGTTTTTTTTTAAATAAAGCTACATTTTGTCGCCTGATGGCGGCGGGTGGGGAAATTTAAAAATTAAACATTTCACTGTAAACAGTAAATCTATTGTTGCATACTTTTGCGAGCACTTCATTTAATCTTTACAGTGCAAGTTAATAACAGTGTTTTGGTTATACGATCTGCCGCAGCTCGCTAACAGAGTTAGTTAGGTAGTAATGGTGAACTGCTTGGACTGCTTGCATTCAGTGCAATCCCACAGCACGACGATCCCATGATGAAATAAACTACAGCCACATGTGGTTGTGCTGCTTTGGGAAAACAGCTAAATTTGAAAGGAATGCAGCTAAAGTTGGCTACTCTGGAAACGCGAATGAGGTAACTTAAAAATAAAACTGATTTAAACTCTCTCGGCACGATAGAGAAGTATCTCGAAAACTAACTAACTAAGGCTCGAATTATTTTCATTTTTAATTCCTTTATTAATTGCAAACACAGTTGAAGATGCAATGGAAAAAGAAACACAACGAATAAACAGCACAACAACTTTTTGCATGATTTCCTGCGTTGCAGCCTTCTTCTTCCGTTGCCTGCAAAGAGTTTCCCACTCCCTCATTAGCGTTTGCTCTTGAATTTTGTGAGTATGCGGTAGAGTTTTTCTCAAGTTGCACCTTCCATTCGCTCTTTCTAGCTGAGTATATACATACATACATATATCTTGTATATATCTAATATATTTGGTTAACGGATGTCGTGATTGTGTTCGGTTTGTGTGTGTAATATTTTATTTACCTCCCGCAATAATCTGATTTAAAGAAGTCGAGAGTTAAATTGCAAGGTAAGCATGCCAATTTATCAATGAGCAAAACAATCAAAACACGACCTAATCTGCCGCGGTTGTCCAACTCGTGCTCCTGTTGCTTCTACTCCCCAGCATCACGGACAGCACGACGATGGACCTAATTCACTTCACAGTTTTTTCCCCCAATTTTTTTTTAACGATTTCCAAGTGGAAATGCAAATTGACGAGAGTTGAAAAAAAAAATCCAAGTGAAGAGAAACATTCGTATTGCTGTTTCTTCTCTGGCATAATGATACCTTTGCAGAGAGTATATTCATTAGGGCCAGAGGCCATTAGCAGACATCTCCGGCCTTAAAAAAATTGTCATTAAATAATGGCAACAATATAAAATATATGTTAGCGGCATAGCAACAATCGGTTGAAAGACCAGTGTGGTGTCTTGAATTGACCTACTATATCATTGCTAATCAAAGTTATATCATAACCAACGTACTTTCCGTTTCTTTAAAATCTGACAACTTTATGCTATAGCTTACATAGGAACTTTTAGTTGCAAATAAAGATTCTCATAAAAAAGTTGTATATGACCACGATTGAAGTTAATAATACAATATTATTCATTCAATACGATCGGATCAGATAAGAACCTGTAAGTGCTACAACACACCAAAGATAGCCTTAGTTTCTGGTAAAAACTTATCACATATGGTTCGAAGGTTCTGAGATAACTATCAAGTTATATTGTTAATATGTATAAGTATATTATATATTTTACACCTGCCTGTGGACGTTTATCATAACTTGGGTAAGCATGCATATACTGCTGAACAACCCCAATCACAGTGCATAGAGTATTTGATGTTCGGGGCAATGATGCAACATTGGGTTCGTTGTGTTATGTTGCCTTCATTTTTGCTGCGGATGCGTGAGTTTTTTTTTTTGTAATGCAGGAACTGCTCTGTGGCATTTGCGAGCTGCCAGCGGAAGCAACAGGCATGAAGAGGCGCGAACAAGCGAAGAGGTATTCGCAATTTACCGTTGCTTGCTGCCAAAAAAAAGACTCAGCCTAAATTAAAGGAAGGGGAAGGCCAGGACCGCATGTTAATTAACATGACTTTGTGGTCAAGTGCTGTAGATGTGGACGATGCCATCGTGGACGTCGTCATGGTCATGGTTGGGTTGTACCCGTTCCCCATTGCCTTAGTCCTCAGCGGCACCGCACAATATTTGTCCAACAACATAATGTGTTTGTTTAAATGCCAAAGTGGCCAGAAGAGAGTCCATCCCGCTGCAGCCACAGCTGTGAAATGTGAAAATAAAAACAATTTAAAAGGCGGCAAATCGCGGCAATTATGTGCCCTGATCCCCCGGGACATTAGCATGCTTTTTTATATGCTTTCTGCCTTTGCCTTTGTTTTTATTTTTGTGTTTTTTAGCTGCATACACATTCGCTTTTTTTGCACTTCTTTTAAGGTTTTTTTCGTCACACAAAAATTTAAATCGGATTTCATTGGCGCCCTGAGCGCCGTTTCTGTGTTAATTAATTGCTTTGCGGCTTTGCGACTTTTTAAATCAATTTTCTGGAAGGTGAATATCAATGGACAAACGAACAGTGCAGTGGTAAGACAGTGTGTGGTGTGTAGTGAGGTGAGGTGAGGTACCTTATGCCACTAAGCAGCGGTTGTGGTGGTTACAAGTGGACTAACTGGACGTAGTGGATGGCCGGGAGTAAAACCAATTGGAGTCCAATTGAACAGTGTTTCTGCGCGCAGTCGCAGTGTTGCTGTCCGCCGCTAGATGTCGCTGTTGAAAAGTACCCAGGGATATTTACACATAGTTCTCTTACATTTACTCTTTCAACAGAGAAATTCACTTACGACAATTGTTTTGAAACGGGTTTAATTTGTTCTTATAGAAGAAGAAGCAAGTAAAAAAACTGGTCAAGACTTGCAACCTCAGCCCCAGGGCGAGTTGTACACTACGAATTGAATGAACGACACGATCCCAAGCCATGTTATAATAAAATATTTGTGCGATGAGGGCATGTGCAGCGCGAGACTATAATACTATAAATATATGTATGTATAATTATATATATAATATAAACATTAATACTAGTTTCATTATCAGCTCAGTAGCTGCTATTAATTTGTAAGATTTTAACTGGCACGTGAGAATGCCCGCAAGGCTACGCTTAACTATGTTAAATGAAACTTGTTAATAATGTGTACCGCGAGACTATAATACTATTATAATATATACCATATAAACCACGCCATTATTAATATTTATAATATAAACATTAATACTATAATAAATATACGCACGAACTTCATTATCAATTCAGTTGCTGCTATTAATTTGGAAGATTTTAATTAACACGTGAGGCTACGTAGAGAGTTCTCGCTTACTTCTGTTAAATGAAATTGGTCAAAAACACATTGGGGCAACACCTTTATTTGCTTTGTATCGCTTTCAGTAAGCTGGAATCGATTAGCTCTATCGCCTTTCCCCTATTTGCACATGCTTAGTATAAGTGTAATGTGTATGGAAACTAAGTAACATCTATCATGTAAGAACAAGTGAAATCATATTTAGGTATATAAATACAAGAAGAAACAATTACATTTATATCGTAACTACATTATATGTAGTTTTCCCAAAGCTCGAAAGCTAGAGTCGAATGTGTGCTCGACTGTGTAAGCCCTAAAAGCCTGGCGTACTTTGTGTTGCATACTTTCAGGCAGGAGCTTCAAAACCAGTTCATATTTAAAATTTCTTAAATAACTTCTATCTTAATTATCCGATTGCAACCAAATTTCTTGAAATCATTGGGCTGTTGATAGTTATTGTGTTTACCAGATATGAACTATCCTGCTTTAAAATTACGCTTGCAATTCTATTTTTAATGAGATCTGGATTTTCAAACGGACGGACAGACAGACAAACAGATAGACGGACAGACGGACATGACTATATCGACTCGGCTGTTGGTGCTGATTCAGAATATGTGTAGTTTGTAGGGTCTGCCACGCCTTCTTCTACCTTTAATTGGCACAAAGTTATTATACCTTTCTACTCTACGGGAAGCGTGTAAAAAAGTGAGTATAGAAGATCGAAGGGTATAAAAAGAAAGTCTATATATCAGAGGATAACTGAAAGCTAACAGTAGAACATGATAAGTCCAGATCTAAATAATATAAGCATATGCTACCCTAACCCAAGAAAAGTGCAAGGAATATTTTACTGCAAGGAATATTTTTGGAAAAGTTTCCCAACTTGATGATTTTCTACTCGAACGAACATCTAAGATGTGCTGTAACTCGCTCGTAGCAACCTTTATTGGAACTTTCTAATGATAAAAGTTTGAGTACTTTTTAAATCAAATATTTTTTTATTATAAGTTTGTTTTAAAATGCCACCTCAGAGTTGTTTCTAGCAAGGAAGTGGCTGCAAGGTCAATACCTACCTACTTTCAGCTCGGCGAAAGCTTTATACTCTTGCAGCTTGTTATTTTCTCTGATTTCCATAATACTAGTTGTATACATATAATAGTACAGAATTCAATGGTTTTGTATAGATTCAATGTGTCACTTTGATTTTCACACTGATTTTCATATAAATCCCTTCATTTCGGCCGACTGTTCCTATGTCAGCTATATGTAAAGGGTGATTTTTTAGCTATTATCTTTTTGGCAACACTGGTTTAAACAGCTGACGCACGTTTCGTGTTTTGTATCACTGTCAAACATGTTCAGATTGGTCTATAATTTAACCATGTATACATATTATGTATAACCGATGTAGTAAATTTGGTTGCAATGCCTTTACAGCGTGCAGCAATAGGAGGCATGTGAGGAGACTAGTTTACGTTACAACAGCAGGACAGACGGGCGAATAGACAGACGCATAGACAGACAGACGGATAAATAGACAGACAGACAGATACGGCTAGTTCGTTTCCTCTGTTAATGCTGATTCAGAATATATAAACTTGATGGGGTTGAAGATGTCACCTGAGGTGCTTTGCAAACTCCTAGCCAAAATAAGTAAACCCTCTACAAGGGTATACAAATCTGGGCTGTATATACATATGTACTAAGTGTACTTAGTATAAATATGAAGAAATAAGTTGCACACACAAATAACTTGTGTTGTAACATGTGAATACTCCAAAGGTATTGTTAGGATAGGACGACTGTCCATGTTAATAGTTCATTATTGAATAATGTTTAAGCTTAAAGTCTAGCCGCCATGGCACATACATATATATCTATGTATGTACCCTATGTATAGGGTATGTGTTATATGCGTACATAAATGAGGCATCGTTCGTGCATGCCCAAAGTCTTGACACTGCAATTGTAACAGTTCCGGCAGTTGAGGAGTGGATCGGCACTCTTGCCTGATCGTGTATCGATCATCATAAACATTGCAAAAAAGTTTTACAATGTGCATCGACCGTATGTATGTTATGTATATTTATGTATGCATACCACAGTTTGTTAACTATCCAATGTTAAGCAAACCTTATCAGAAATCATTTGGATGAATGGACGTGCTATCATTAAATAACATAACGCATATCATCTATGATAATCGCCAGACACATTGAAAGTGCTCAAAAAAGGGTATACTAACTTTGTGCAAATGTATGTAACAGGCAGAAGGAGGCGTGGCAGACACCATAAAGTGCATATATATTCTTGTTCAGGATTAATAGCCGAGTCTATTGAGCCCTGTCTGTTTGAACGTCTGTTTGAAGATCGTATATGGCGCTCGCCTGCCTCCCTTTGCTTATTAGCTGACACAAGCATTTGGTATTATCGCATACTTTTTTTGTATAAATTCTGTGTTTATTGTCCGATCAAATTGAAATTTGGAGGATACGTAGATATAACAAGTAGAAAAGTTGTGGCTTTTATACGCCGCTTACAAATCGACTTTAAAAATTAAATTATTGGGGACGGTGGGCATGGCAGTCAACATTTGAAATAAACTTGATCTGCGCATCAGCGCAGAGTATATAAGAACCTTCATGACAAATTTAGTGTCTCTAGCTTTTATAATAGCTGAGATCTGTGTGTTCATACAGAGTATATAAGAACCTTCATGACAAATTTAGTGTCTCTAGCTTTTATAATAGCTGAGATCTGTGTGTTCATACAGACAGCCATGGCTAGTGATCCTGAGAAAGAATATACATATATGCACTTTATGGGGTCTGTCACGCCTCCTTCAGCCTGATACATGCATTTGATTGTCAGCTATTGCTGAAATGAAAAGGTTTATGTATAATAATATGATTTCGATATATTTATATATACATATATACATATATCTGGAGTATATTTCTTCTTCATTATGACCGTGAGACTGTGCACAAAGTGTTGTAATAAATGAATAGCATAGAAAACTTATAATCTTTATTAAAAGAATAATACTTTGTACAGTAAAATGTTATTGTCTCTGATTCGTACTCACACGTTATGCTATTTAACAATACTCTCAGTTAAAATCAAGCAGGTCTGCAAGTGAAAGAGGTCAAATAGTCTGTTATATGAGTTAAGCTTGTATTCCTCACAACGTACAATGTTGTTCTCTGGAATAAAATGGTCTCTTATATTGGCCGATTGTTCATTTTATATAGCTCTAAAGAGAGAGACTAGTTTATCTTTAAATAATTATCAACTATCTGAAGCTGCGTTGAAAAGGAAAGAGAACGTGTGTTCTCCACTGTTTGAGGCTTTTGCCTTCTTAGTATCGTATCCTTTCGACAGGGACAGACCTGCATGGCTGCGGTTGAGTAATGTATGTATTGTGTGTGTTGCACAACAGTTATGCAACGCAGAAGCAGGGGCACGCATCGGTTACTGTTACCTGACACATAGAAGGGGTGCCACTTTGTGCCGCGCAAGGGGAAAGAGACAAAAGTCAATCAGCAGCAGCCGACGCGACGCAGTTCAAGTTAACGGTCAGTGCCACAGTGTTTTAACGGTAGAATGCTTGAAGCGACCGCGTAAACGTTTTAAACTCTGTAATTAACTGTATATCAGGTATGTGTATGTGTGTGCCTGTATGTGTGTGTGCTCGCATGTGCAGTGTAAAAGTGCGTAGAAGGGTTAAAGAGAGTGCGGCCCTTTTACTGGCACCGCAAGGGAAGGGTATCGCATTTGTAATTCATATTATTATTTCGAGTAAGCAACAAAAAAATGAAATTAAATGAAATACAAAAAAAATGATAGTTAAGTGCATTTGGCAATTGTTTTCCTGTTACAACAGTCTGCTCACACACACAGCACTCACGCACAGCATACACGCATAGGCCGACTCTACGTCTTGTTTTCCACAGGTGTCTCAGGCGCCCGGTCTCCCTCCCTCCCTCTACCCTTTCTGGTTGTCTTCGTTTTGACCTTGCTGCAGGTTTTACAACTCAGTAGATATGTATATATGTGTGTGTATGCATGTACATTTAGGAGTACTTTTGCGGGGACGGGGAAAGTAGCCTCTTTCTTTCTTGCCTGCTTTGCATCGAATACTCGCAATTTAAAGTTACCTATCGCTAAATCGCACCACACACAGCATAGACCACGCAAACTGTAAATATGTATGTGATTATTAGCATCTAAAACTAGATCTAACTATATTTCTATATACTGCAATTAAATCGGTTAATAAACACAGAGATTATGCCGGGTACTAATGAATGCGATACAACGCGTGATTTTTTAAGAGCTATAAATAAAAGAAACACATAAAATTGAGAGAAATGCATGAAATGTTTATTTTTATCGATAGTACGGTCCATATAATTGAACGTTTAAAGATTATATTATGCAAATGTTGAGCGTGACTGCGCTTCAAAAGCTTCATCTGCTTTCTATTTACAATTTTGGCATGCTCTTTCCAGCATTTCTCACGAATAAATGCTTCAATGTTCTCCTCCAATGCGTCAATTGAAGCGGGCTTGTCTCAATAGACATTCGATTTAACATAGCCCCACAATGAAATAGTCTAAAGGCGTTAAATCGCACGATCTAGGCGGCTTTAGTACTTTAGTGGTTCAATTAAACTGACCATAAAATTGCAGAAGAAGAAGCGCGTGATGAACTTTCTTAAGAGAGCAATAATTTGCAGCGCGTTGTTCGTTTCATGATTAAATTATAGACCAAACTAAAGATGTTCGACAGTGATACAAAACACGAAACGTGCGTCAGCTGTTTAAACCAGTGTTGCCAAAAAGATAATATGCTTATTCAGGCCTTAGCACACACAGCAGCTTAGGTTTATACACTATGGTATTGTCGCAATACTTACTGATTTATCAGTAAATCCGAAATCTCTAGGACCTGTCCTATGTCCTATGATTCAAATGCAGTAAGCAAACCAAATCAGATATATGTATAAACGAGGTAGGTATTAATCGGAGTTACAGTCAAGGATATCGATATATATACTTATTCCGGCCTTAGACTTACTGATGCCACGCCAAGAGCACCTTATGGTAGTGTCGCAATACCTACTGATTTATCAGTAAATCTTTATTCGATTTCACACGAGATCTCTAGGAACTGTCCCTGTCCTGATTCAAATGCAAAGCAGATATTAAACGAGGTAGCTGCTAATCGGTGTTACAGTCAAGGGTATGCGGCTCTGGTTGCGCACTTTCGGTTTATATCAATTCTTACTGTTTCTTTTTACCTTTTTTTTTGTTTTGCTTACAGGGAGTTTTTGTTGTTGGGGCCAATCGCAAACCCTGCAACGCAAGCAACACCCACCACCAAAACCATACCGCGCCGCGCCACTTTCGGACAATTAAACAAGCCAGCAAAAATAAAAAATTAAGAAATGCAGAAAAGTAAAACAACATGAAGGAAGGGCTCAACAAAAGGAATGAAACTAAATCGATGGCAAGCCCAGAAGGAATATAAGGCCCAGAGAGGAGTAAAGAGCGAAACAAAAAAGGTGGACAGCACTGTGGAGTAAAATAAAGAGATACATCTACGTATACATGTAACTACAGTGCTCGGGTGCAGAGTATATACCAGTCGGATATAAATAGAATATAAGTGCTTGACTACATCAATTTCATTTCTATACTCTACGACCTTAGCAACTGAGCAATAAAAGTTATACTCACTTTGTGCAAATGTATGTAACAGGCAGTATGTGGCGTGGCAGGCCCCATAAAGAGCCCTAGAGCCGAGTCGATAGAGCCATGTCTGTCTGTCTGTCCCCCTGTTTGAACGTCAAGATTTCAGTTATTAAAAGAGCTAGGCACACCAAATTTGGCATGCAGGTTTATGTGAACTCTCTACCGATCAAGTTTATTTCAAATTTTGCATGCCAAGCCCACCGCCCCCGCAAATCAATGCTTGCAATTTGCAAGTCGATTTGTAAGCGCAATATAAGAGATACAATTCTCTGATTTAAAGCAATACTTAGCTTACTATAATATGTACATATCGTACATATCTCAATCCGATCAGATAATAAACGCAGAAGTTATTAAGCTATATATTAAGGTCCAACCAGAGCGCTTGCCTCTACATGTGTGTAAGAAGACTATGTCTTTGGCATTGTTAATGTATTTGTAATGATTTTCTAAAACTACGCGAAGGGTATCCTACTGTCAGGCAGGCTTGACTTAAGCGTTTGTATGCTTGTTGTTGATTTTTCAGGAAAATTAAATTTTAAATTGCTGTCTGTTACCCAAATGTAAGTAAGAAACTACCCTTCCCTCTCCCTGCTTGGGCAACCCATGCCCCGGTTCGAGTTATCGTTCTTCTAGCGTACTTCCAGAACCTCTGTATGTATGGACTTGGACTGGTCAAAGTCGGTACTTCTTCCTTCAATTAAATTGTATTTGCGCAGGGTTCATTTTTTTGTTATAAGCTTGCGTTTGTTCTGGTCCCCGAGCGACCACTTTTCACCTTCCACATCAGAACACAGCCCTGCCCAGCCCGCACCGCACTTCTCTCCAAAGCCCCTTCGCTCACTCTCCTTCCTCTCCTCCTCGAGTAAACGAAGCGCTGTCTCGGAAGGAAATGCGTCATGGCAGTATCTTAAGACGAGAAACCTAAAGGTCTGACAAAAAATGTACAACTCCAACTGATGATAGCGCGTTGGTAGCTTTATGGGTTCGCGTACTGGGTCACACTGTGTTACGAGGAAGTTGCTCGAAGGAGGAAACCAACTTCCTCCCATCCCACACCCACAAAACGCAATTTTCATTTTTGCTTCTCTGTTATTTCTAAGTATTTCCTTTTATTTTTATTTCCATTTTATTTTTCGCTCCTCATGTTGTTCCAGGCACTCTGCCACATCCCCGCCCCACTGCGTATCTGACCCAACTGGGAAGCAACCCCCGCACCAAATGATTGATTACTTTTCACAAAACAAAGCTCAGAATGGGGCTACATGGAGTAGTATTCTCAAGTATTGCTCATTTCACTGATTCTAAGCGTGGAACAGAAACATTCAAATAAGCGACTCATCTTTAAACCATATACCAAACGAAAGAGAGTACTTTAGAAGTGTAGAGCTCTGCAGATCGGTCGAGTTGGAGCTATATGACGAAAGATTGCCCGCATATTACTTATAAATAAAGTAAGTTTGCTAGTGATATCTTAAAGAGTAAATTAAATCGTCTAATAGGTTCTGTGGCAACTGATACGCCTTGTGCTTGGAGTAGTAAGAAGCATGCTTCATCAAGATAGCTTCTACACTGATCAAGGTCGCAAAGTTGATATAGCCCTTTTATGAAACATATTCATGAACTTGCTTTCAGAGAGAGACAGTTGGAAGCGAAGCTTCTACAATAGATATTTCCATGTGGGACCTTGTTTGGGAGTTACATATGTAAGGCATATAGTGAATAGGAAATATGAATTGTATGTATTGTAGGTACACACACACATACAGTTGGACAATTGGACAGGGCCAACGGTATGCAAATGAGACGACAAGCGGATCTTTCCGGGGTCCGGGTCATTTTTCAGGGGATGGACAGGGATATATGGCAAGCGGCGGCAGCTGTCGGCGATCCTGTTGCAATCCTAGCCCATCCGAAGAATCGAATCAGTGTCCAACCCTTTCGTCCTGTCGCCAGTCGCCTGTCCATGTGTGATTTCTGTTTGAATGCTATAACAGTTATTTATGCATAAATTAGCCTGCGCCCCTTTCGCTTGGTGCGCTAGCGGATCGCACCGGTCACGTCGGTTTCGGTTCCGCTTATATCGTACTGTACTGTCCCTCACTTGCAACATCTGCTGGAGTCAAGCTCACACACACATACATACATTACTAAACTGTTAAAGTTCAGGTTTGTTTCGGGAACCAAACCAGATGCTGGGATGAACGCGCAGATGGTTATGGATGGACAAACAAGACGGGGCTTCCAAAGCAAAAGCGTAAAGTAACTATGTGTGCAGAAGATTGCACAAGTTACTGTATTATCATTTGTACATATGTGAATGACTGTTCAACTATGTTGAGTTCTTAGCTCCCTTCTTCGCAGGGAACTTGCCATCTAGGTAGTGTGGTCTCTCATTGGAACTTGTCATCTAGTTAGTGTGGTCTCCCCTACCGGTACTGGTAGATCGAGAATGTAAAACGCATTCCCATGCATACTTGGCCCTATCTCTTGTACATCTGTTGTTTGCATAAATATACATCTTGCGGTAACGCCGCAGATTGCCAAAGTTACTGATGATGGAGGCAGTTGTATCAGTTTTTTTGTACTCGACCCTCGTACACGCACTGTAGCAGAGAAACCACCCCGACACCATTGTGGCGTTACACCCTCACAGCCAAACAAGATGGCCGCAAGACACTGCGAATAGTTGTAGCTGTTGTAGTTGTAGTTGTAGTTGTAGTTGTAGTTGTAGTTGTAGTTGTAGTTGTAGTTGTAGTTGTAGTTGTAGTTGTAGTTGTAGTTGTAGTTGTAGTTGTAGTTGTAGTTGTAGTTGTAGTTGTAGTTGTAGTTGTAGTTGTAGTTGTAGTTGTAGTTGTAGTTGTAGTTGTAGTTGTAGTTGTAGTTGTAGTTGTAGTTGTAGTTGTAGTTGTAGTTGTAGTTGCAGTTGCAGTTGTAGTTGCAGTTGTAGTTGTAGTTGTAGTTGTAGTTGTAGTTGTAGTTGTAGTTGTAGTTGTAGTTGTAGTTGTAGTTGTAGTTGTAGTTGTAGTTGTAGTTGTAGTTGTAGTTGTAGTTGTAGTTGTAGTTGTAGTTGTAGTTGTAGTTGTAGTTGTAGTTGTAGTTGTAGTTGTAGTTGTAGTTGTAGTTGTAGTTGTAGTTGTAGTTGTAGTTGTAGTTGTAGTTGTAGTTGTAGTTGTAGTTGTAGTTGTAGTTGTAGTTGTAGTTGTAGTTGTAGTTGTAGTTGTAGTTGTAGTTGTAGTTGTAGTTGTAGTTGTAGTTGTAGTTGTAGTTGTAGTTGTAGTTGTAGTTGTAGTTGTAGTTGTAGTTGTAGTTGTAGTTGTAGTTGTAGTTGTAGTTGTAGTTGTAGTTGTAGTTGTAGTTGTAGTTGTAGTTGTAGTTGTAGTTGTAGTTGTAGTTGTAGTTGTAGTTGTAGTTGTAGTTGTAGTTGTAGTTGTAGTTGTAGTTGTGTTAGTTGTAGTTGTAGTTGTAGTTGTAGTTGTAGTTGTAGTTGTAGTTGTAGTTGTAGTTGTAGTTGTAGTTGTAGTTGTAGTTGTAGTTGTAGTTGTAGTTGTAGTTGTAGTTGTAGTTGTAGTTGTAGTTGTAGTTGTAGTTGTAGTTGTAGTTGTAGTTGTAGTTGTAGTTGTAGTTGTAGTTGTAGTTGTAGTTGTAGTTGTAGTTGTAGTTGTAGTTGTAGTTGTAGTTGTAGTTGTAGTTGTAGTTGTAGTTGTAGTTGTAGTTGTAGTTGTAGTTGTAGTTGCTTTGCCATTACAATTCACAAGTTAGCCCTTAGGTCTAGGTCTAGGTCTTAGTTCGCCATTGGATTAGAAACGAAGGAGGTACGATCAAGATGTAGTTTATGGCTCCCCATCCAACACAATTATACAAAGAAAATCCTGCTTAACTCCTGACTTACTACCCGGAAATGTCTATATATAATATATATATAATATATTTGGTTAGCATCAATCAATCGACTATCTATAATTGCTGATACAAACCTCTGTCTCGGCTGTAGCCTTTGTTCCCTGCTTAGAATGTTAAGTGTCGAGTGTATCCATGACTTCGTTAACGTCCCCTTGCTGCCCTCATTCAACTTTTAAACGGGTCAACTCTGCACTACGCACTCGGCTCAATATAGTAGTTCCTCAGCCTCCACACAAAGACACAGCTCTTTCTCCCTCCCTCCCGCCTCTGCACAGCCTTAACAAATGCGAGGAGCACAGTTGCATATGTATATGTATGTTGTTATACAAATATGAAGCCGGAGCTGTAGTTAAAAGCAAAGGTCGTACAAGTTCTGGCTCTGGCTAGGCTAGTTGGCGTATCGACACAACAATGTATGGTCCAGCAGACAACCTTGACATAAGTTTGGCCTTGGTACTCACCATCTTTCACCTCATTGTCATCTGCAGCCTCATCCACAACCCACACATGTTACCACGAGGAGCTTTTTGTTTGCAATACTACAAAATACTTGAGCACTTGTTTAAAAAAACGAAGGGAGCAATGAAAATACACATCGGTGAGGTTGTATGTATATATAATTAACATAATATAATTATATAGTATAGTACTTAATATAAGTATATATGGTATTTATTGAAAACAAATATAATATACTTTACGATAAAGTTCGATGCTATCGTCGCGAAGCAATAGAACAAGTACCTATATGGTATATTTAATTTCTTAGCCTTTTATATATACCCGTCCAAGTATAGAACAAGTATATATATGGTATATCTAATTATTAAGTCTCTTATGAATTTATGCAGTACACAACTATATAGTATATATAAAGTATAGTATATATTTAAATATAGTATTTATTTATCCTCTGAAGACAACATTCTAATTTATTTTCAAGATTCCATCATGCAGTTGAAGGGGTTGGGCCTTGCCTGCCTAACATTCAACATCCGTTTCAGCAAATTTTACACACACAGTCGAGGTACTAATTTAATGTACCGTATAATCTATATTATGCACATAATGTGCACGCACTACGTACGTTTTCGCATAAATGTCTACCTCATTTATATACGAATTGATATTAATATTCGGACATATCTACACACATGTATGTACGAGTGGATCCACACAAAACTTACGCAGACATGTACTCGGATACATATGAATGTACATATGTATGTAAAGCATATAAGGCCCGTGGCCAGCGAACTTGCCGATTCCCCAATTCCGCCCAGAACAAATCAAGACAATGTGCATTTTGCGAATGCAATTTAAATATACATAACAGACATTATTTCAAGCTTATAGGGTTTTTAGAAGGTAAATCAATGGTGTACATACTTATATTTAAATACATATATTTGCAGCTATTTAATGTTTACATAGACATACTTGTATATGTTTGTCGTATATACTACATTAATTATTCATACTTATATATATAAAGTGAGGTGCATTAGATTAGGACTTTATTTGAATTGAAAGAGACATTTTTAAGTAAAAATCTGTTAATATTTAACATCAATTTGTACACCATAGGTAACCTATACCCTAAGCTAAGAAACTTTCATTCTTATAATTATTAATACTTAAATATATATTTAGTATATAGTGAGGTGCATTACATTTTATTTCAATTGAAAGAAACCTTTTTAAACCAAATCTGTTAATATTTAACGTCAATTCATACACCATAAGTAACCTATCCCCATTCTTGCCTCGATCAGCTTTAACATACGATATACGTACAGCCCCTTGACATCCTTTATAAATATACATATATGTATATAAATTTGATTGGTAATGATAAGATGAGTAATTCATTAAAACAGTAGACAGAGCTCTTCATACAAAAATTTTGCCGATTGTTCCTATGTAATAATGGTATTATTTAAATAGAAAAATACCGATAGGTTCTATGGCACCTTGACGTTGTGTAAAGTATGTTCTATCAAGACAGCTCTCCCAAATGATATACCCTAGAAGATCCAAGTGGCCTCTAATGCAACATTTTTATGTTGATGTAGCCAAAAAGGTACCTTCTTTGGGCGTATGTTGATTTACCTTAGAAGGCACCTTAGATTCGATTTGATATACGCTAATGTAGTCAAGAAGGTACATTATATGTGTGATATTTATGTTGATATACCCTATAAGGTACCTTAGATCCCATATGATATACCCTAGAAGGTACATTAGATCCTAGTACCCTTTAATGAAACATTTTTATGTCTTTCAATACTTTGCGAGGTTGATGTAGTTAAGAAGGTACCTTCTATGGGTGATATGTATGTTGATATACCCTAAAAGGTACATTAGATCCGATATGATATACCCTAGAAGGTACCTTAGATCCAATGGCCCTTTAATCAAACGATACGTTGTTAGGTTGATATATCCAAAAGGCTTCTTGGATCCGATATGAGATCCAAGTGCCTTTAAATGAAACATTTTGATACAGAGGGTAAATTACTTGAAACTAGGTACACATGCTTCTTATTACCGCACGCTGTATATACCGATATATCGTTTAGCTATCATACAAACTACTGGCCGATTTATTTTATTTGTCAATTTATTGCAACCAAATTTACTACATCAGTTATTTTAATATATAATAATGCATATAATATATTTCATTCAAAACGGATCACTGTAACATATAGCTGCCATAGAAACAATCGGTAATTAATCGGAAATTAAGGCCAGTTTTGATTTTGGAACTTAACTAAACTTATCAATGAGACTAAGTGAGACATAATATTGAATATACGTGTACACAATACCATTCCACACTGCAATATATATATACATATATATGACAATTTTCAACTGATCGGCTTCATCGATACGGTTTTGTAAAGTTTGATCCAGTACAATTTCAACCATGTATCGCTATACCCCTCAAGAACGTGCCGAAATAGTGTCGCTTTACATTGAAAATAATCGGTCAGTTGTGCTAACCCAGCGTGCATATCGCCGAAAATATCGTTACCGTAGTGCACCCAAAAGTGATACGATACGTCATATATCCTCAAATTTTTTTGAACATGGAACTGTAGCAGATCCCAAACAAGTTCAAAAACCACGCCCGGATCCAACAGGATGGTGCTACATGCCATACAGGAACTGCAACAGATTATCTGCGTCGGAAATTCCCGGGACGTGTTATATCCAAAAACGGTGATATTTACTGCCCGCCAAGATCCCCAGATTTGACACCGCCAGATTTCTTTTTGTGGGGATTTTTGAAGATCAAAGTTGAAGATCTAAAAGATAACATTCGAGCTGAAATGGCATCTATCACGGTCGAGATGCTTGTGAATGTGATGAAAAATGCGAAAAAAAGAGCCGGCTTTTGTATTCGAAATAAAGGGGGTCATTTGATCGATGTTGTTTTTGGGAAATAGCTCAAACAAATTGTAAAAAGGTCATCTTGATAATAAAAAAAAAATTTCTTGAATGTATTGAAAACTCTCAAAGTTATTCAACTTTTCTATTGACCCGTTTCCGTTGGTGCACCCGTTATATATATCACACACACGCATACATTTCTATATTCTCCAATCGTTTCAAATATATATATATATATATATATATATATATATATATATATATATACCATATATATGTATATCACTAGTATTGAAACGATTGGAGAATATCGAAACCTGCAAGGGTATGAAACCTTGGTCATGCCAGAGGTAGCTTTCGTTCTCGTTATGTTTTCCGATATTCGAGGCAAAATTGGGTAAATCGATAAATTTGGATGTGCCCCTCGATAACTTTAATTATAGCGACGATGTACAGTTAAATGAACGTATATACATACATGTGTATATACATATGTATATGTATGCGTGTATAAATGTAATATGTATGCAGACGAGTGTTTGTATGTTGTTTATGCATGTGAATAAGTTGTGTGTGTAGTATATAAGCATACACACATGCACACGCACTTGCATGCACGTAGGCCGTTGCCAGCTCATGCACACTTATAGTAAATGCATATGATACGTGTATGTGTGTGTTGGTGAAACTGCACATAAATGAACCACCGGGACGACAAGCGAAAATGCATCCTGCAACACACACACACACGTAAATAAATGCACATAGCCACACGCACTTAGGCTACACAGACACACACATGCATACACAGACATACATACATGCACATACAGCACAGAGAAATGTGCATGTGCATACACAAAGTCAATGCATTGCAATAGCATAAACAGCCAGACAGAACGAGAGTGGGCTATAGGGAGAGAGAGAGAGGGATGGAAGGCAGAGGAGATAGGAGGCAATGAGAGGAACAAAGACAAAATATGTTTGTGATTGAATGCTGGCCAGTAAGAGCGGGACAGAGAGATCATGACAGCATACATTAAATCGTGCTCAAATTTGGAAGGTAGTCGAGTCAGCTTTGTGAGGGGAGGAGGTAGGTAAAGGGTGTGTGGTGGTGGTTGTTGGTGTTGGTGCATTACAGTTATCGAGGGGCTTTGGTGAGTGGCATGTTGCTGGCAAATAAGGGATGTTACTGCACAAAGTGCAGCAAATGCAACGCCATGCAACGTTGCAACAACGCCCGCATCGACGTTGACGTCGACATCGACGCAGACGCTAACGCTGACGTCGACGTTCAGGAAAACTGCACTTGACACTGCAACGAGACCTGCGTATGTATGTGTGTTGGCCAGACGAATGTTGTAGCCCCGTTTTCACAGTACCAACAAGAATAACGTGAAGGAAAGGCATTTGCTTGCCAAATATGTGGACGCTGACTGCAACAACAGCGACTGCGACTGCAACGACAGCAGCGAATCCAGCAGCAGTTGGCGTAGAAGTCAGCTTCGCCGTCGACGCTGACGTAGGCGGGAGGTACAAGGCACAGTGGTGCCAGCACAATTGGTAAATGCACAAATGCAGGCACAACAGACATGCACTTAACATAAGAACAAATAAATAACAAATGCAACTGCTCAAAATAATAGGTGTATTCAGTAAATTTCATTAATATATCTATTATTATTTATATTTATTTATTTATTATTTATAAGTGTTAAACTTATATTTTCCTTATTTATTCTTTCACGTTTATTCATTCGTCGGGCGCTTTCTCGAAAGTATGATCGCAATTCATCGCTCGTGCACGGTCTATGACCATATATCGAGTGCCCGTTCAGTTTTATTCAGATTATAATTAACAATATTTTTAGTTGAACCAATGTTAGCCGAGCTTTGCGCTTATTTTTTATACTTTTTCACTAGTTACCGTTATTTACATTCAAACTGTTTGTAGAACGATATAAATTAACTGATCAATTTAGTTTCTGTAAGTATTTGAATCCATTGAATGCAAATTTCCATACTTGTGCTCGAGTGGACAGAGTCTATAACGATGAGATAAGACTATGATTTACATGTAATTAAGAAAAATGGAGCCCACATTAAATAGTTAAACATAAAACAATTTAATTTGAACTTATAGAAACATTTGCAATTTGAAATATTATCGAATTAACTAATATAAAATTCAATCATTTTATATAAACTTACTTACTTAACTTAAATTAAGTCAAATATATATAAATATATAATATATATATATATAAGGTGACGATATATTACCTTCATTATCTTCATTAATATATGACGATATATGCCGTTATATAAAGATATATGACGATGTATGCTGATATTTGACGATATAATGTAGATATATGACGATATACAGAAGATATATGGCGACTATAGAAGATATACAACTACAGATGGCTATGTAAAGAAGATATATTATAAAATCAGACGTTATATAGAAGATATTTGACGATAAAAGGAATTTATATGACGATATATAGAAGATAAATGACGATATATGACTGTAAATGATTTTATATAGAATGTATATGTAAGTATATAGAATATTTATTATGAAATTACACGTTGGCTAGAAGATATTTAACGATAAATCGAATTTATATGTCGGTATATATAAGATAAATGTCGATATATGATGATATATAGAAAATATATCACTGTATAATGAAGATATATGTCAATATATATAAGATATATGACGGTTTATGTAAAATATACGACCATATACGATGATATATAACGGAATATATATTTATAGCCAAAGTATGCACGTAGGCCAAGTTTCAGTCAATTATATGATATTCTTGCTCCACTATCCGTATTGTTGTTGCTGTTTTTGCGGAACCAGATGGACCGTGAACGTGAGCGCTGTAGTTGCAATTGCAGTTGGAGTTGCAGCTGCCGCTGGTGGAACATCCCGATGCAGTATCCCATAACCTGGTTCACATCCCCAACGCTGCGCTGCTGACGCTGCCGCCGTCGCTGACGTTTTTATTTATCACCGAGAATTTTTATCTCATAATAAGCCTACCAGCGCTGCTTTAGTTCCTCCCCCCACTCTCCACTGACAACATCCCCAACATCCACATACACATCGACATCGACGCTGTGTTTTTCCGGCTACTGCTGCGACTTTTTATTCTCCATTATTTGGTCAGCGTATTCAGGAACGCAATAGTCTATCGAACAGAACAGTCGACTGCGGATCGTCCAGCCCTCGCGGAGCATTTTTATTTCTCAAATGTGAATACAAAGTGACAGTGCAAAACTAAATTCAAAACAGCAATTAACCGAAAATGAACTAAAACCAAATCCTGATTCAATCCTACTATTCCTCCCCCCTTTCAATCACCAACCCAAATCGAATATATTCACTACTGTTGAACTCAGTATTATTAGTTCTCTTCTTATCTTGAAGATAGCAATAAAACTAATCAACTAAACTAAAGCCTGATCTAGTCCTACTATACTATTCGTACCGTTCTAATTCCACCAGCAATAAACCAAAAATAAACTTAACTAAAGCCTGATCCAATCCTACTATTCCTACCTTTTAACAGTGAACTTAGTGTTCTCATCTTATCCTAAACTAAATTAAAGACTGCAATAAAACGAGTGAAATCTAAACTAAAGCCTGATCGAATCCCACTAACATGTTCTCCTGCTTATCCCCAATGCGCAATCATATAACCGATCCCAAATCGAATATATACTCACTACTGTAGAACATAGTGATTTCATACTGTTCTCTTCTTATCTGCTCTGCTTTCAGATCATCATAATTTAAAAAACAATAGACCGAACAAGTTTTCAAGCCCAAAGCAACACACAAAGCAACAATAAAACTCTTCATGTCAACCAACCATAATTCAGTTCAAAAATCAATAGAACGGATAAACATAAAACTATATATATTATTATTTTACACATCATAAGTAACTTAACACAACAACCTTTTGAACAATAAAAGAATTAACAATCCAACAAAATCAGTAACCGATAACAACTTCAGTAACAAAACAAAAACAAAAATCTAACGAAACTACAAATAATTGGAAAATTGAAATCAAAAGTACAAAGTTACAAGTTCATAGGAAACTAAACGAAGCGAAACGAACTCACATTGGCTTAAATATTTGTATACTAAAATATAATTAGAAAACATTTGAAGGAAAACCTAACGAAATCCAGCAAAGAACAAAAAAGGAAGTAATAATAAAATAAAAAACACGCTATATATCCGTTTTCCAACTCAGTTCAACATTCTAGGCTTTCTCTGAATCTACATATGTATCTATCGTTGTCTCCTTGGTGTAGATAATATTTGAAAAGGTCCATCAACGAACAGAATATTAGACGAGTAATAACTTACAACCTTCAATTGATCACACGAGGAACAATTACGCCGCGAAGAACTACAATCGGCATCAAAATACTTTCTTTGAATGATATTCAAAAACACACTGACACCGGCACAAACAGTTTAAAATACCATTTACCATATAGCTAGCATAGATATCATAACAGTACGCACACAGAAAGGAGCGTAAGGATTTAAGGTCTTGATCGAAAAGTAATTTTCATAGTTCTAAAATACCTATTGATCGTACTATATGTCTAAGACAATCTGATTTCTATAGGGTTACAACTCTTTATGACAGGCTATAGTTACAGACACCACATCGAATATGTATATCTAGTGGATAATACGGAATATATACGACGATAGTATTCAATTATATGGCAACAGGGATTGTTGGTAGACGAATCTCTCTTCATTTCTGAGTAACAAAATGACCACGTCGAAAGAAGACAACTTGATTCGCTTAACATACTGCTGGAAGTGTACCAAAGTGTCCATATAGTATTTAGAAATAAGATCGAACAATATATAAAGTTAAATCATTTGGGTGATATTTTTGGTGTAAATCTAAGAAATTAAATAATAAATTGTGATGAAAAACTTGTAATATTGAATGAAAAAACAAAACCAAATATTCACGCAAAAACAAACGAAATACGAAAAAGAAAACCTAAATTTCTCCATCGATGCATTTTCTAAGACTCTTTACAATTAACCAAAATATCGATAAAATTGCCATTTGGAAATTGCATGGCGAAATTGCAACGTGTGCCTTATTCCGGCCTTAAGTTCAAATTAGTTTAAATAATGCATAATAATATCATAATATTAACTCAAACAATGATCAATTGATACGCGATAACTGTAAACTAACGAAATACTTGCTCAGGCTGGTCCAAGCGAATCCAATGAAAGCGCCGCATCGCTCAGCATCGTGACCGTGACTAGTATCAGCACCGCATACACCTTTATGGTAGGTTAACTTGAGAGTAATCTTATGGCCAATTAATGAATATTACTTTTAATAGAATTGCATGATTTATTTGGCATAAGTTTCTTGTGTTATAGTAAGTTATAATCTAATCATAAGATAAGATAGCGTTGAATAATGCAAAAGGAGTGGGAAGGTGTCTTTAGTGACAGAGAGCTAAGGAAACACATTGTGAATATTGAAAAGAGCGTAATAAATAATTAAAACATTTAAGGATTATCTCCTTATAAATTATATATAACCTCTGCCGAAGTGTGAACATCTCAAATACTCGTAAATCTTCTTATAATTTCAATTTACATTAATAATTTCAATATTTATTTCGCATGAATTGGAATAAAATAAGCCCATGTTCCTAACTAGAATCCTCGTATATCGTGAATCTTCTTATAATTTTATATATTCTACATTCATAATTTTCAAAACAATTGCAATAAAGTCAAGATTCAAACGAATACTAAGTACTCCATTTACCTAACTAGAATAATCGTATAGCCTGAATCTTCTTATAATTTGAGTTTAAATTGAGAATTTTCAAAATAATTGCACGATTTATTTCGGATAAATTGGAATCGAATCGAATCCTAAGTACTCCGTGTACCTAACTTGAAAACTCGTACCATTCGAGTATTTCCACTCGTAACAAAAACTGCAACCGAAAGTAAAGCGACGATAGCAACCAGAGGCACTACTACCACTGAAAGGTTGGCTGTTAAAAGAGCAAGGCGAAGTGAAATTAAGAGAGGAGCAAAGCAAAAGGCGAAGACTTCGGCGCCGGCGTTGGCACGAAGAATCTTCGCCGCTTAGCCGAAGATGTTCAGAGCTGGGTACGAAGACATTTGACTTACTTTGCGCTGGCGCTGCCTGCAACGTCGTCGCTGTGCGTCTTTTCTTATTTTGGCCAAGTTCTATTTCTAAGCAAGGCTCGCGAGATGGTGCCGCCTGAACCCTCGCGACAGTCATATTTATACTTGTCCGGGGCCAGCGACAAAATTAGTTTTTCAATGACTCGCGCGCCGCCAGGTTATAACCATCCGAGAACAGGCGGAAACTGGTCACAGAACTATAAGAACTGCTAGATAACAACTCTGTGAACGAATACGAACTTTGACGCGTTTCATTCAATTGTTTCGGGCCCTACTTGTGATTTTGTGTCAGTGTACGCGCGGTCTGCAAACATTGCAGTTTCTAAATAATACCTATAGTTCCTGCCAACTACAAATAATTTACACTTCAGTAAGTAAACGCAGCTTAGCAGATATCAAGTTTAAAAATAAATAGTTTAGCTTTTTAATACAAGTGCAACAAATTCGAAGCTTTCAGAAGTAGTTTCTTTCTCTGCATTCCATTTTAGTTTCGCTCATAAGTATTTGCTAACAATTTTAGATTTGTTAATTAGCACCTTGTTTGAATACCTTAGTTTCTATAGTTGTTCGATTCTTTTGAATTTGAAATAGGGAATATATTCAAAGGGCAACATGAATCCTAAATGCAGTCATAGCATCAGTTTATTAATAATATTGAAACAGTATACCATTGAAAGTGGTGCCGGTAGGGAACCTGCTCATTTCGCAGGGTTTCTCTATGATATATCTTAAAAGTCAGATAATAATAATAAAAAACTTTGCAATTTATACTCAACGCATAATATAAAAGAAGAAAGAAATGCTACCCTGCATTCTATTGTAGCCTCCGTCATAAGTATTTGCCAACAATTTTTGAACTGTAAGTTTGTAAATTTGGAATACCCAAGCATCTTGTTTGAAAACCTTAGTTTCTATTAGAGATGCAGGCAACATAAATCTCAAATGCAGTAATAGCATCAGATTATTTATAATAGTGCACCAGTACAGAGTATACAATTTAAAGTGGTGCCGGTAAGGAACCTCCTCACTTCCTCTATGATATGTTATAAAAGTCAGATAATAATAATACTTTGCAATATATACTCATTGCATGTGGAGCTGAAAATGTTTCCTGCTGTGCGTTGCAAACGCATATACCTTTCGCAAAGTGATATGTATCAAACAATTGCGAACTTTAACTTATTAGATCAAATAATAAGTATTCGCAAAGTTTGTTCCATTTCTGAAGTGCTGGACGTGCCATAAAAAATGCTTTAATTGAATTGTAGGCAAACCATAAAAGATTATTTAGATAAAAGGCTTTATAACATATGTATGGTTAACATTTCAGCACAGTCCAAGATAGCACATAATTAAGTAGTAGGACCCCTATCAACCATATCGATTAGGAATACATTGTAGGCTGGGGAATGTTTTGTTCAGTGAATCTGCGTTATTAGGTGCGCAATTATATGTATATAAGATTTAAAATGTATTTTAAATCATATAAGTTTTATTTCAATAGTTTTTAGATAAAGATAATATATTGACAAGTAAGTATTTGTGCTGCTGTGTTCGACATTCTTAACAACTTTATGCTCTTCTTGACGACTTTCCAAATTGACTCTGACTATCGATTATTATGTAAGTTTTAAAAGGGCTATCCAATCGTTGGATACCAGGAGACAGGGCTGCCAGATTACATGCATGCATTTACAAGAGATCTCGAAGTTCTCTTCCAAAAATGCGCTTATTTTTTTCAGTGTTAGTTGTAGTTATCTTCTTCTGTTCTGTTTTATTATGCATATTTGTTTTTAATGCGAAATGGCACGGGATCAAACAACAGTCCCCTCTAAATGCACGTTCATCTTCGTATGCCACAACCCGAAGCGGTGAAAGCAGCAATGAGTCTAGATCAGAGCTGAATAAGAATTCTCATAGTCCCGTCATAGGCCACTGTAGTACAAGGACCCAGCTCAGCAAACTAAGAATAACGAGAGCAACAGTCACGCAAAACGCGACAGTGGGATACCCTTCGACCTATGTTCCCATGTAGTTTAATTTGTTAAATTCGTATACATATGCATATGCACATGCTTTGAAATTAATCCCGACAGATGGCGCTCGCCCGCCACCCTTGTTAGCTGGTAGGAGTACTTGGTTTTATGCTCATACTTTCTTAAATAACTTCTGTGATTATTGTCCGATCGGATTGTAATTTGGAGACTACGTAGATATTTCATTCAGCTTAGTATATGTTAAAGTCAGAAAGTTGTATCTTATTGATTTGTGGGGGCGGTGGGCGTGGCACCTAACATTTGAAATAAACTTGATCAGCTTATAGTACACAAGAGTCTTCCTGTCAAATTTGGTAACTCTAGCTTTTATAATAGCTGAGATCTGTGCGTTCACACAGACAGACAGACAGACGGACAGACAGACAGACATGGCTCAATCGACTCGGCTTGTGATCCTGAGCAAGAATATATATACTTTATGGGGTCTCTCACGCCTCCTTCTGCCTGTTACATACATTTGCACAAAGTTAGTATAGGTACAACCAGTAAGAAAAGCAACAGTCGCGCAGCACGCGACAGTGGGAAACACTTCAACCAATGTTCCCGTGTAGTTGAATTTGTTAAATTCATACACATATACATATGCACATGCTTTACAATTATTCCCGACAGATGGCGCTCGCGCTCCGCGCTCGCCCGCCTCTCTTATTAGCAGACAGAAGAATTTGGTTTTATGCTCATACTTTCTTAAATAACTTCTGTGATTATTGTCCGATCGGATTGCAATTTGGAGAATACGTAGTCTTCCTGCCAAATTTGGTAACTCTAGCTTTTATAATAGCTGTGCGTTCACACAGACAGACGGATAGACATGGCTCAATCGACTCGGCTTGTGATCCTGAGCAAGAATATATATACTTTATGGGGTCTTCCACGCCTCCTTATGGCTGTTACATACATTTGCACAAAGTTAGCATACCCTTTTTTGACCATTTTCAATGGTCGAAGGGTATAAAAAGGCTGAAACGCCAGAATACATACTTACAGTTTATAGTTTTCAGAGTACAATAGACAGACACCCCTTAGCAAATAATAAATAATAATAAAATAGCCATTTTGTTCTGAATTTTCCAGTCTATTTTGGAACTGCTGGATGCGACTCCTCCTGTAGTTTCGCCATCAGAACTATCGCCCTGGGTCCGGAAGAACTTTTGTTGCGATCGCAAGCGAAGGTCGATCAGTGGCTGCTGACGCAGTTCACCAGCGAACAGTTGGTGCAACAGCAACAGCAGCAAGGCTGCCCGCAAGAGGAACCAGCACTGGAACCTCATTTACCAAGTCAGGGGCTGCACCTCTCCCGATCGCAGATCCCTTTTCATATGCATAATATGGATGCAGCTGACTTTTGGCAGCAAGCTCGCGCTCCCTTCGCGCACACAGCGCTGCAGCAGCAACAACAACAGTCGCAACAGTCACAGCAGCAGCAGCAGCAACATCACTTGCTCCCGCACAATGTATCGAATCCGGAGCAGCACGTGAGTCCCAGCACCAACAACCACCTGCCACTGCAGAACAAGTTGGATCCGCACCAACTGCAGCAGCAACAATCGCATCAGCAGCAGCAACATCATCAACAGCAGCAGCAACCACAACAACAACAGCAACTGCTACAGCAACACGTTGAACATTGCTATGGAAACGAAGCTTTCGGTTCCCAGCAGACACTTGCAAGCGCAGCAGCAACCTCCACGCAACTGAGCAGTCACCACTTGCTGTTCAATGCAGCTGCAGCAGCAGCCGCTGCCGCTCACCTCAAATCGACAGCGCGCAGCAACATCAACGTGGAGCCAAGTGCAACCAAGCAACAGCAGCAGCAACCACAGATTGTTAAAGATGCGCAGCAACAGGCCGATCAAGCCTACAGCAGCGACTACTTTGGGGGCACTGGCAATCCGGAGCATATGCATCAACAACACCATAAGCAACAGCAACAGCAGGAACCACTACAGTCCACTCACCCACCGCAAAGCCCCACGCTGGCGGGGCAAGGTCAACTGCCCAGCAGACCATTATCGCAGGGTCAGCAGTCACCACAGCATTCTATAACGCCCTCCGGCGGATGCTCGACGCCCGATATCAAGTACAACAACGACAAACTAGCCAGCGAAATTCAGGTACGATCTATTTAAAAGCAGCAACGAAAGAGTAGCTCCTTCCCCTGGTTGTTCCTTTCTATATGAAGTGAAGAAACACATATAAGGTGTCCATGTATGCATAAAAGCTATGGATGAGAAGCTCTGGGCTCAGCGGAGGATACCATAGATCTTTAGCGTTGCAGTACATTTCCTACCCACCATAAGAAGAATACAAGGATACTCATGAAGCGCCTTTACTGAAAAGAAGCTTACCCCTTGCACCTTATTGAGTCGGAATAAGGTGAGAGGTAACCTTATTTTCAGTAAAGGCGTTACATGGGGATCTGCTTCTCCTTGATCTTAGTTCGTTACGGAAATATTGATTATGGTTAATACTACTATATATCTTAGTTATCTTACGGATTTCCATAACAAACTCTGCTCTTTGCTTAAGGGACTTATGCGAATGCGCCAGGGGAATAATATCAAGGGTTCATGTATTCAGACCTTTATATAACTATATAAAAAGTATGGATGAGAAGCTCTGAGCAATAGATCTTTAACGTTGCAGTACATTTCCTCTCCACCAAGTAAAACAAAACACCTACCGACATATTCCGATTCAATAAGGAATAAGGTCGGAATACGGTCCGAGGTAACCTTTTCAGTAAAGGCGCTTCAAGGTGACCTTCTTAGTTCGTTACACAAATATTGTTAATGGTTAGTACAACTACACGTATATATCTTAGTTATGTTAAGGATTGACAGAGGATTACATAACAATCGCAGCGCTAGCATAGACCGCTTGCTCTGCTTAAGGGACTTATGCGAATGCGAGCGCTATTACCTTTTTACCGATATTATTATCAAAACAAGTTGAATAATTCAATTAAGAGAGAGCTCACTAAGAAAAAGAAATGAAACGTAGCGAAGAGAAACAGTCGGCAAAATATACAAGAGAGTGAGATAGTGAGTAAGAGAGCGAGTGAGTGAGTGGGTAAGTGAGTGAGTGAGGGGCTACGCATAATAATTTCCCAGTAAAATATTCCCACCACGTTCAGCTCATTTGGCAAAAGCTAAAAAAGCTCAAGGAGTAAAAACGTCGCAGCGATGCGAATAATGCGACAGACCAAGGAAAATGTTAACTCAACTTTTTACTGTTTACCTCTACCTCAAACTGTGCGTATATATATCTATGCATGTATGTGTAGGAGGTCCTGGTAGTGGTAAGGGTTTTGTTCTTATGTACGTCCAAGATGAATTTGGTCTTGAATTTTTCTTATGCCCTCCTCTGCCGTGCCCCTGCCTTGAATAACTGAATCTCAATGTGTGTTTGTCTACACACCCCTTCATATTCTCTCATGTTAGATGAGCAGGCACGGCAGGCAGAACGGGGGGTAGAGGGATGAGAAAGTCGCATTCTTCTTATCTTATACTTCACCTTTTTTGCCTTGTGCCTTTTTTCATTTAGTAGTAAGTTACCCCTTCCAGGTTAGTGGTATTTCTCCTCTTTGCTCTGTGGTATGTGCCAGTGTTAAGAGAGTTAGATAAGTGAGTGAGAGCGTTTGTGGCTGGGGGTGGAATTCAATCTATGGGCTATTCTTATAGGGAATGAGTGTAAGTTTAGTTTCACACACACACACACACGCATACACATCTATATGTATATGTATATGGAACGACAGCCGCGCTATGCTCCGTTCCAGTGTCGGACCCTCTCACATACTTACGGAGAGCGACAGAGACCGCTATTATTTTCTTCTCTGCTTAGGGTTTTTTTGATTTTATGAATGTAACTCGCGCAGAATTCCTTGAAGAAAACAATAATAGAGTACGGGCACACTTTAAAAGCGCCTCGTACATAGAAATACATACATAGACATGCACATATAAATACATATATATATATACGTAGTTTGTACATAAACACAGACGAAATAGAAGGAGAAGCACAACGCGACGCTATTAAAGACGAAGCGGGCAGCGCCGTTGGCGTCGACTATGGCTGTATAAGAAGTTGCAAGTGCTATCCCGTTTATGGATAAGGCGCAAGCTGTCTACCGGCAGAAGTTCAAAGGACACCGAGCTGTAAAGTTGTCTAATTCCGTCGCGTTTTCACTGAGTATTCATCACGTGTGTGTCCAGTGTTCAGTGTGCGTTCTATATATGTATATATAGAATGTATATCATACAAGAAATATCAAGATAATGATCCTAAACTAAATCGTTTTTAATCACTCAACTCAGTTAAGACAAACATTCTGAGGAGCTTGAGATGTTGTGACTTGTGCAACATTATGTGAACACGAAGGAGAATGTAAACAAAGGACGCACACACTGCCAGAAAGAAACTATATAGTTCCGCATGCAAGCAAATCGCGCGCAAACAAGAAATACTATAATACAATCGTATATTATTTATGTTATTTCTGTTATTTCGAAATGACACTTGACTGTGAAAAGGAGAACGATGTAATTTTAATTATTATTTAAAAAATCTGCCAAAATTGCAATTCGCGTTATTGATTTTAATTGCCTAAGTTTGCTTAGCATTGAAAATACATTTATATTTCCCAGTTTTTATTTGGCTACGAATATACCGTAATATTGTGTTATTTAAATTTTATTTTCACATTTTTTCTCCTATAGCAATGTGTACAAGCATCGCTTGTTCTCAGTACCGTTTTAGTATAGTTCTGATTGGAATAAGTATAATAACAATATAATAAGAAGTACTCGCATAACAAACTTCCCAACGGAAATCAAGTATATCATTTAATTCTTTACACAATTATCAACAAATATATTTATTGATTCTCCACTTCAAATTGAACTTTCGCATATTCGATAACACTTCATCACTGTGGAAACGGTTTATTTCACATACATCTTTAGAACTTCATATTAATTAACCTATTACCAACACAATATCCACATTTCCACCGACCTTGGCATAGAGTACAGCAAATGTTTATCAGTTAATTGTTGATATTTATCAGGATGTAATGCTATATTGAACAATGTATATCTGTGTTTTCCGTCTAACTTACAAACAACTTCAGCGTCCAAACTTCATTAATAAATGTTGTATGGTAGGCCACATACACGTACTTAATAACAGCAATTAGGTTGAATATCTTATATATATCTGGAACAATTAGGTTAAATATCTTATATATATAAAATATATATATCTATAAAAATATATATAACTATAAAAATTACAACAAATTAGAACATTACAACCAATTAGACCTATTCAGGTTCTGCTAGGTATAACAATTTTAGTTTCAGATTATTTGAATGATTTTTATAATAACATTTTAACTTTTATATAAGCAATAAGTCAGCAATGATTACGTTTCTTACAAAATTTGGCAGATCATTAGAATTAAGAGTGCTTTAACTTTGAATAAATGTTATATTAAGTATTTCCAATTGATGATTATGGATTAATTAATAAACCTCAACTGCATAAAACCCTTTTGATATTTCGAAGGATCTAACTGGCTTTTACTAATAAAGCAACAGCAATGTCTTTGTTATTCAATATTCGTATCTGAATTGTTGGCTGATTACTTTTGGTGCTTTACTTTATACGCTGTAACCTCATTTCGCTCTTATCTCTCTCCACTTGCAGCTCCAACTGTCCAGGTCGAGCAGCGCGGCGGCGATCAGTGAACGAACCCTTGAAGAATGTTGGTCGACCCTGCAACGAGTGAGTTGGCATCTATTTCGTTGTGTATAGTACTCTTCCACGATGAAGACATAAAACTTGCACAGTCAATCTACATGTACATATACTATATATACATACATCCACACAAACACATACGCAATCACACGCTCACCTGAAGAGAACACACATAGAAAAAGGAATCCTTGCATTCCTATAAGATCATACTTATATATATATTTGCATAATCTTTACGTTCCGCACTTATATTATCTATATTTTATAAATTATATTATTAACTTATATAATGCATGAAATACCTCTGCAAACTGCAATAAACATTGTGTTACTTGTGTTATTTTGTGTTTTCTTTACCTTCTTAATTTGTTATTTATTTTCTTGGTATCCTTTGATGCAACGTACAGGCAAACAAAGTTACAGTGGGTCATACCTTATTTAACTTGCAAAATAAAGCTACAAACACGGACATTTTAAGCGGTTCATGATAAAATAATAATTTGTATTTATATTTAAAACATTACAATTGTTATGAAGACATGTATGTATGTTATCTACAATAACAAAAATACTAAACTTTCTTTGGTTACAGCTTAAATGATGCAAGACCTTTCCAACACTATAACAGAAATATTGAGGGCCCTTTTGCAACACGGTTTATTGTATTTGCTTGCATTTGGAGTCTCAAGTTTTTTGATTTTCCGTCTTCTCGAGTAAATACGATTAATTATAAAAATTGGTCCTAGAACCCCAATTAAAAAGCGAGAGCTGGTGATAAAACATTTCAAAGATGGTGTTTCGTAACGCGAATTTATTTAATTTAAGTTCTGCAACAGTGTGTAAAACTTACAGTATGTGAAGAAACACTACACAAATAGTGAGTCAAGTAACTCATTATACACATGTACATGTTAATGTTATGTACATATATGTAAAGTGTTTCTTGACTACTGTATGTACATAACATAACATGTACATATGTATGTGTAAAGAGTTAGTCAATTATCTGTATATTTTCTTTATTTTCATTTTTTCACGTCTATTCGTCTGGCGCTTCTCGATCGTGCACTGTCGATGACCATACATATATTGTTTCTTATCGATAGTTACAGTGTAACCTCTTTAGCTTATATTTACACTATTTACAAGTGCATCAAAAATATGGGCAGGAGTGCAGACAATAATATTTTTACGGGACATGACAAACGTGCAATTGTTCAGTTAGAAAAATTAGGGAAATCATTTCATATCATACTAAATATTAACATTAAATTATTTTATAAAATAGCCAGTTCTCATGCAGAAAAGGAGACTGCATTAAATAAGCTGTGAACAAAATATCTTCAATAATTTGTTATTTTTTTAATTTGTATACTATTTTCTTCGAAACAAATAATAAGAATATGAACTGTTGTATAGTGAGTACAGAGTACAAAGTACTGTACCAGAAAGTAATTCATTAGTGAGTATAGTGAATACAGAGTACAAAGTACTGTACCACAACAGATGTCTGCTATGTACATATGTACTGTATACGTATGTATGTATGTATAGTGTGCACTAGCATACATTTTTCTTAAGGGTTACTCACACAAACACACACTCACACACACACAAATGTCAGCAGACTAGCGCAGCGCATTAGCAGCGCAGCACCCTCCGATTTTTTATCGACTACCCCCACATTTTTTTCTCGAATCTCTCCCTACCTTTTCTCCTCCCACTTTGGCCACCCTGGTTTTTTTTACCAGACAGCATATACATACATACATCCGCGGCGTTCTACCCTAGAGCAAAGGAACAAAGCAAAAATAATATACAGAACGTTGGCCGAGGCCCATGTGGCCGAGTGGCAGTATACCCAATAGCGACCACTGCCGCCTTGCTATGTATGTATGTATGTACATATGTATCTATCACCCCTCACAACCATCGTGTTGTGTATCGTATGTGTGTGTGTCGGGATATTGAAAAAAGAAGCAAATTCAAAAAAAAAAGAAAATAGGCGAAGACAGCAGAAAGTGGGTTGAAAGACGAACAAGGGAAATGAGGCACATGTATATGTATACATATATTAAATGTTTGTGTGCGCGTGTGTAGGATATGCATGTGGAAAGGAATCTGATACCTAACAAACTAACACACAATATGGTGGTCAAGAGTAGTTTGACAAGTATGTTTTCATGGTAATACCATTCTATAGGGATGTATTCATTATAGCCTGTATGTATCAGGTAGCAAGAGCCGTGACAGACACAACAAAAGAGGGGAGCTTAAGGGCACAACTAGACTGAGCTGGTGTTAAATGAGTTAATAATATTAGTTGTACCGTTTAGTTCAGACTTAGTTCGTTTGATTTTATTTCATTGGTCTTTTGTTCTTTTGGTCTCGAGTCTTCGTTGGTCAAAATTTCATTTTTTCACTGAATTTTGTCATTCTCTGCGCATGTTGACAGCTGTCGATCATTATTCTGAAAATTAATTTTTTATTTGACATTTAAATTTAAACAAAATTAAGCTTAATATGTATGTATATCTTCAATACCAGATGTAATCACTTTTATTTACTTTATTTTTGCATTTACTTAAAAAATAACGATCAACAGTTGTAAACATGCGCGAAGAATGTCAAAATTAAAAAAAAAATATGATTTTTACCAAAGAAGACTAAAAGATTCGAAGACCAAAGTAACAAAAGGTTAAAAGAACAAAAGATTCGTATGGGGAAATGTGATAAATGGAATAATCACCCTATTCTCGAAAAGGCAGTAAGATATAGGAAGGGAAGTTATACATATTCAATATTTAGTTCTTTTTTAAATCAATTTGTTTATCTAAATCTGTTATTTAGATGTCCCCAGTGTTCAAACAAGGGTATATTAATTTTGTACAAATGTATATAACAGGCAGAAGGAGGCGTGGCAGCATCCACAAAGTATATGTTGAGCCATGCAGGTTCCTGTATATTCTAAGCAGTTCAAGTTTATTTCAAATGTTGGATCCCACTCCCACTGCCCCCGCAAAACAATAATTAAATTTTTCAAGTCGACAAATAAGAGATACAATTTCTTGACTTTGACATATAGTTAACTGACTATAACATCTATATTATCTCTAAATTTCTACATATGTTTATGTGTATGTACAGCGGAACATACACTGTCGCGCGACGCTTGACTGTTGCTCTCGTTATATGATGTTTTTTTATATATACACCTACTTCACTAGACAGTTATTCCTCTTTGAAAATACTGACCTGCGTCCACCATAATCGCATACTTTATTCAGAAAAATACATACACAAACGTGCAGACACTCAGTGCAACACTCACATGCACACACACATTAACTAAAACCGCCCCATTATTGCAATCTTATTTGCTGGAGATTCGCAGAACTGCCGTTGGCTGGCTGGCTGGACTGGACAGTCTGTCGTGCTCGCCATTTTTATGCGCTGTAAGGTGACGAAGGAGGGAGCAGAGGAGAGGAGAGACGGAGGAGCCTCCCGTGGCAAATAAAAACTGCACTGCGCTAACATCGAATTGGCGGGAGTGTAAGTTAACTCAGTGCGAGCAGCCAACCAGAGAGCGCCGCACGCGGGTTGCCTGACTGCCTGGTGGCCTGCCTGCCTGACTGTCCCTCTGCCACCGTCCTCAGCTACCTACTCTTCTACAAACACCATCTTCTTCATGCTCACAATTGTCCGCACGTCGCCTCGTCTCCTTCGAATACTATTTTATGGGTAACACTGTTCTTTTGTGTGTGTGTGTATTTCCTTGTTCGTTCTTTGTACACGGCTGACGGCATAGCCTTGATACGGTTTTCTGCTGTGGCTCTTATAGAGCATACCCTAAGAACAAGATTATACATACACATAATATAGACAGGGGCAGCACTAAACGTGAGCAACAGTAGACAGTAGAATACCCTTCCACCTATGTTCCAGTGTAGTTCAATTTTTTCAATTCATACACATATACTTATGCACATACTTTCAAACTATGCTCAACAGATGGCGCTCGGTTGGCTGCCTTTATGACGAAATAAATACGCCATTAAATGTTAATAAGTAATACGTTTTATTATTTATCATGTGTCAAATGTTTGTGACAAGAATAAGAATTACCCACTGTGTCTCAGTCTCTTGGCTCTCGACGCCGAATCAGAAAATTGACTTCAGGCTGCCAGCGCGCATTTGCCTGTTGTCAAACTTCACAAGCAACGCATACATTCATATGCGAGCTTGTGCATGCATATACGCACACATTGAAACGATCGCAGAGCGCAAAGAAAAATACCCGTGCTCATCGTTCCGCTGTCGTTGTGCGACTGAGTTGATGCCGCTGTGCGCTTCTCGCGGTTTCTAACGAAGAGAGCCGATCGCTCAGTCGTGAAACACTTCGTGTTCAGGGGTCCCAGTCTTCGCATTGCATCAAATGAGTAGATTCCGCTGTTTGAGTACTCTATATGTTCGATGCTTAGTGCTATCAGGCTGTGTTACTGAACTAATAGATGGCTAACAGAGTTGGTATCGGACAATTTGCAATTTGTAGAAAGTTGTATCTTTTGTACAGCGCTTACAAATTGAGTTCAAAAATTAAATTATTGATTTGCCGGGGCGGTGGGCGTTACAGCCAACATTTGAAATAAACTTGATCTGCGTAGACTATATAGAAACCTGCATACCAAATTTATTGTCTCTAGCTCTTATACTAGCTGAGATCTGTGTGTTCATACAGACAGACATGGTTCAATCGACTCGTCTTGTGATGCTGAGCAAGAATATATATACATACTTTGTAGAGTCTGTCACGCCTCCTTTATCCTTTTGCATACATTTGCACAAAGTAAGTATACCCTTTCAATGGTAGAAGGGTATAAACAGTTGGTCACTAGCAAAACAGGGACTTACTTCAACATGCCGAAGCGATTATACCCTGGCATATTGTGTGTAGGGCACAGCGGCATTTTGTAATCAAATTTGATAGTTCTTACTCTTGATTATATATAGAACAAGGTCACTCGAGGTCATTATTTCGTTTAGAATTCGCTATTGAAGCCTATCATCCCAACCAGTTCTAGCAGTGAACAGATGGAGCTGTAACTTCTGTATTTATAGCCCGATTTGGAGGAGAGGTAGATCATATTTAGTCAGCTTAGTTGGAATAGACCTGATCAACTGATGGTATACATGCACCTTAATGACAAATTTGTTGTTTCTAGCTTATATAATAGCTGACATCTCGGCATTCAAACTGACAGGCGTGGCATAAATAGACCGCTATTGATACTAAGCCAGAATAAATATACCAGTATAGTACAATATAAAGGGTGATTTTTTTTAATAGCTATAGGAAAGATTTTCATAAAGAAACACGTAAAATTCAGAGAAATGTTTATTTGAATTGATAGTATGGTGCATATAATTGAATGATTGAAGATTATTTCATGCAAATGTTGAGCGTGACTGCGTCTCAAATGCTCCATCCGCTTTCCATATCCAATTTTGGCATACTCTTTCCAACATTTCGGGCGGCATCTCCCGTATAAATTCTTGTCCTGCAATGCGTCAATTGAAGCGGGCTTGTCTGTATTACATTTAACATAGCCCCACAACAAAATAGTCGAAAGGCGTTAAATTGCACGATCTAGTCCCGATCGTAAAATAAAATGTTCTCAATAAGTTCATTGTTACGCGTGCTGTGTCTTGTTGAAACCACATGTCATGCAAGTATAGTTCTTACATTTTGGAATAATATGTAATACATATTCCATATATATGTCCATGATGACAGCATATATGACCTATAGTTCATATATGCTGTCAAATAATGAATTAATGTTTTGTAGAACACAAAGAGAAAACTGAAGTAAATTTGTTGTTAATATAATAAATCAAGAAATAACATTTCACAAACTGTTATAGAGTGTTAGTCACTCTCTATAACAGTTTGTGAAATGTTATTTCTTGATTGTTGTAGGCCATACAAAGATGTGCAGGGTAACTGTCAGTGCTGTTCAGTATTAAGTAGTTGGCCAGACACGAAACCTTCGACTACATTGAGCACCGTGAAGGTTTCTTTCGTCTTTCTTCAACTGTCGCCTAACCGATATATTATTCATTTGTGTGCCCTAACATAGGCTTTATTAGTTTTGGCATGAGTTATACAACAGAACATTGTACATACAAGTATATTCATATTTATTGCATATACTTGTATGTAGAATGTTTTATAAAGTAATGTTAAGAATATTACGTGAATGGAACAACATAGCTTAACCCGTCGATAAAATTCTTATAAAGTAATGCTTATTATATTATTTGAATGGGAAATCATAGCTAAATCCGTCTGTAAAGATCTTATAAGGTAATATTTTATGAATTGGACCTCGTTTATTCTCATACAGAGGCTATAAATAGAGATACATAGATAGATAGAAGACCCCATTAACTATACACGTACAACCCTTAACTACTCTATAAGAGTCGTAAACCTTTGTCATATCGAGCTCTCTTTATTCACTTTACATAGAGATACATAGATGTTTAGTAGACCTCAAGTAGACATAAACGACCCCATTAACCATATACGTACAACCCTTAACTACTTAACTACAATATATAAGAGTAGTAAGTCTTCGTCAAATTGATGAGTGAGAGCTCTCTTTCTTCACTTTATTTAAACCACAATTTAATAAAAATCAGCAAGTTTTACGGCCCCCAGTTTGCTATCGGATTGAACCAAAAATTACAATTCAATGTTTATTTTTTGTTAATATATATTTTTTCTCTCTTTACTGCATACATACTTACTGCAATGTGTTAACAGAGTTGAATAAAAAAGGGGAAAAAAGTCCAAATTTGTTTTGCTGACTTGTTTCGGCTTGTTCGACATGCAGCGCTACACTTTTTATAAAAATATTCGTAAAAAAAGTCACTAAACAGAACGATAAAACAAAAAAGAAAAAAATTCTGAAAATTGGTTGTAATCTATAAATGGGCCCAGTTGCTCAGACGCTGCAGTAGTTAGTGCGTGAAGGTGGGTTACGAAAGTCTAGTCTACTATATATGTATGTATATGCATGCAGACACACACACATACACACAAACAGTCAGACAGACATGTAAACAGCTCTAAGCTCGAGTCTGTTGCGATATATTATCCCTGAAGATGATGTTTCCCAGTGATACTTCTCTACAAAACAGTTCACCACACTGCCACATCTTTGTCTTGCAGCTGTTCATGCACAAGAGCGCCATGCAACAGATCCAACAGCAGATACCCCGCGTCGGTTTGGGTGTACATGGTGTGGCCAGCGGCGCTAGCATGGGCGGCGGCACGACGCCCGGGGCAGAGACAAAGCCCCATCAATGCCAACAGTGCATGAAGAGCTTCTCCAGCAATCATCAACTTGTGCAGCACATACGCGTCCATACCGGCGAGAAGCCCTACAAATGCTCTTACTGTGATCGTAGATTTAAGCAGCTTTCCCACGTTCAACAGCACACACGCCTCCACACTGGTAAGTCTCCATCCGTTTTATTTCAATTTCTACTTCTTTACTACTTTGTATTATTTGATAAGGTTACCTAAGATCTGTAAGATCTATTTACCTCCTTAACTATCTATCCACTAACGAGCATAGAGCTCCATTGCCAACTGAACTAGCTGATAGTTCACCGAGGTAGTCAACCCATGTGCTTAGCTTGCTTCCCATATCTTGAAAAATAACATCAAGTTCAGCTTTTACAAGTTGCATCCACACAGCTTTAAAACTAAAAGAGAGAGAGACAAACGTACCTTCTATCTCTTTATCTACTACCGAGTAAAGAGCTCCATTGCCAACTGAACTAGGTGATAGTTCACTGTGTTATGGCCACTGAGGTAGCCAACCCATGTAGTTAGTTTGGTTCCCATATCTTGAAAGATAACAACAAGCTCAGAACGTAGAACTTTCGACTCACCTTTTATACTTACATACTTTATTGAATCGAAAATGTCTTCTAAGGTCCGCAGAGACCGTCACCATATGTCTATTAACGACATTATTATTATATACTTATGCACAGATCCCTTCTTCTTCTTCTTGGGTGTCGATTACAAGCCGTCATAGGGTTATGGCCAACCTCAACATCTCAGGAGCCTCTGCTGCTTGCGCGCCTTCTCCAATTGGTTACAACATGCCCAGCCAGCTTCTCCTCCACTTGCTCCATCCACCTTCTTCGCTGGAGCTTCTTCGTTCATACGTACGACATGTCCAAGCCAGTGCATACGTTGCATTGTAATGCGCCGGACTACGTTAATATCGTCGTAAAGCTCATATTGCTCCGTGGTTTATTCAAATGCGAAAGTCGCCTGCGGTGCGATCTTGCGTAGTATGTTCCTCACAAACACTCCAAGCGCTGCTGTATCCGTCTGTGACAGTACCCAGTACCCTTCAGCTCTGTATAAGAGCACGGCTAGGATGAGCGTCTTGTAGAGTATTACGTTTGTCGGTCGAGAGAGAGAGAGACAGCTCTGCTACACAGCTGCTTACTGAGCCCATAGCAGCACTTGTTCGCAAATGTGATTCTCCGCTTGATCTCCATGCTGATGTTGTTGCTGGAGTTGACGCCGCGGCGGTGCCAAGGTATAGATCGCAGCTATTATAAAAGCTAGAGACACCAAACTTGTCATGAAGGTTCATGTATACTATGCACAGATTAAGTTTATTTCATATATTGGATGCCCACGCAAATCAAAATTTCAATTTCAAGTCGATTTCTTAGAGACATATTAAAGGTACAACTTTCTCACTTTGACATATAAAGGTTGATTTTTGAAAAGCTATAGAAAAGTTTTTCAAAAAACAATCACATAAAATTGAGAGAAATGCATGAAATGTTTATTTGAATCGATAGTACGGTGCATATAATTAAATGTTTGAAGATTATTTCATGCAAATGTTGAGCGTGACTGCGCCTCGAATGCTCCATCCGTTTTCCATTTCCAATTTTGGCATACTCTTTCCAACATTTCGGCATGTTGTCCTCAAAGGCGTCAATTGAAGGCGGCCTGTCTGTATAGATAGCAGATTTAACATATCCACACACCTAAATAGGCTAAAGGCGTTAAATCGCACGATCAAGGGGGTTTTAGTAGGTCGATTAAACTGACCATAAAATGAAAGAAGCAGCGCGCGAACTTTCTTAACAGAGCACGCATTTTGATAATAAAATGCAATACTTGGCAATCGTTGTTCGTTTGAAAGACGATTCATGGTTAAATGGACCAAACTGAAGATGTTTGACAGTGTTAGAAAACGCGAAACGTGCGTCAGCTGTTTAAACCAGTGTTGCCAACAAAGATAATAGCTAAAAAATAGAGATATTATAGTCAGCTAACTAGACTATAATATCTATATTTCCTTTAAATTTCAACCCGAACAGTAAACACAGAAGTTATTCAAGAGAGTATGAGCAAAAGAACAAGTTAACAAGGGAGCCATATGTACCTCGGATCATAGGTCGAAGTGGGTATCCCACTGTCGCGTGCGCTCGTTTTTCAATTCGATTTGTAGGCGACGTATTAAAGATACAACTTTCTGACTTTGACATATACTTAGCTGTCTACAGATATTGTAAACCAGTGCTGCAAATTTCAAACGGACAATAAACAGAAGTTACTCTAATCAGTCAGTAAACAAAGTTCTTACTGTCGGGCTCTCTGCTTTATTATACTAGTTGGAATATCAAGTGAAAACTTGTTAATATCTCATAAATCCTATGATTCTCAACAAATGAAATGAGATGTTCTAGGGAACAATACAAATTCGGTGTGTCGGCTCTAATAGAAATCAAACACAGCTCGATACAAATTAAAACTTCCTTCAATTCCATTTCCAGAAGCAGACTGAGACCTTGTTTTGAAGTCTCAGTGGACCACTTCACTCAGATGCAGACGGTAACGTTTAAATAATATTTTTCTTTCACGAATTAAGCTCGCTATCTGGTCGATATGTAGCAGCGCACACAGCCGAAGGGCCGAAACTGGCGAAATGACAATGATAATTAAATAAAGTTTGAGTGCTTTTCGTCGCGACATGCCTGGGCCTGCACGGCGCCAGCTGCGACTAGCAAATACCCATGGAAACGAGTGGTGAAGAATTCTCAACGCAAATTATTCAACGTCATTAGCTGCATTCAATGACATTTTTTATCTGTTCGTCTTGCGCCTTCAGTAGGGTCGAATTATATTCACACCTGATTGCAACACAGTTGGATTTATACTCCCTTGTCCGGGGCCAACTTGCACGACTGCTTCCTTGTTTATTTCTTGCCATATTTCAATTGTGCGCAAAGAAATCAAATACACTTTAATTAAAAACCAGTTTACAACCCGACAAACGACCAACAACCCGAGAACGCCCTTCAACAGGGATAAATGCCTATACTTCAAGTACCGCATACCGGGTTGGCGGGTAGCTGTACATCTCAACGGATTTCCAGTGCTGTAAAATGCTAATGCTGTCCCAGTCCCAGATCTCATATCGCAGCGATTACAAAGAGGCGATGGCGACAGACACCGGCCAAGATAATGGAGAGGCCATTAACCAATGACCAACGAGCATTCGACCAATCGCCCAGTCACAACATGCCACAAGAGGCATGCAGACTCTAAAAGAGTTTGCATACTTTAATGCGCTTTAAGTGTCAGGCCCAATGCCGTCTCTACTGCTAAAGTGTGAAAGGGTGACGCTTCCGCCAAAAGAGATAGAGGGGTGCGTTCTAAGGGATCTTACGGCATGCCCGGCAAACTTAAAGCAACCGTTGGCGACCGCAGCGCGCCGTCTTCACGACTGCACTTTGTCACTATTTCTTTGCGTTTACTGTAAGTAGCTTAAACAGCAGAGTGTCGAAGGAGAAGAGGGGGGTTTCCAGCCAGGGGTGTCTAGGTTCATGGCAAACTTTCAGTGTCTTGCATCACTGACCTTCCTCACTTTCTCATTTAATTGCGCGTTCAAATGAAATTAATTTCACTGCAAATCTGCAACACGTAATTGCAGCGCTTACCAAACTGAAACTGCAACTCAAACTCCAGTGGCAAATACACCTCCCAGACACTATCTAAGTAGAAGCATCATTTTGCCGCATTTATTTTTTAATCTTGTTAAAATGAAGTCAATCAGTCAATTACAACTACGTGCCACAGGCTCGCGGTGCAACATTTAAGTATCTCAGGGCCGTTCACAGTATGAACTTCACGCTGCCCTCACATCTATTATGTTTTTACGCCCGATACCCGGTATGCCCATAGAAAGGTATAATATTCAAAAATAAGTATGTAACAGGCAGTAGAAGGCGCGGCAGAGCCCACAATCTATATATATTCTTAAGCATGTAAATGACTGAACGACCTATTTATAGTATATGATATGAGTATTTAGCTAGCTCGAAATCCGAAATTCGGTTTGATTTAGCATCTAGCCGAATCATTCTGCGAACACAAGAACAAACTTGACAAAATAAGGATAAAGTATAAAGATCATTTGCCGATCGAAGACAACTTTATCTGCTCTTTGCTACAACTGGTTGGGAAAGCTCTTTGTATTGCATTGATCTGTTCATCGTGAAAGAAAGCAATGTTTTACCCATTCACCTGTTCATGGGTGTATAGATTAGTTCTCTAGTCATGGGAGTTTTCTTTTGACCCACCTATTCATGGTTATATAGATTAGTAGTCTAGTCTTCTGAACCACCTATTCATGGGTAACTTTTTAAGTACTCTCATTGTAGTTACTTCTTTCTCTAGCCCATTTATGGGTTCCTACATAATTACTCTAATCATGGTTAACCAATTGTCAACTTACTGGTAAACGATGGTGGTACATTGCTTGGGGTTTGTAAAGTAAGTAGGGGTAGTACCTTAGCAAGTAATTATTTCACCAGGTATATAGATTAGTACTCTAGTCATGGCTACTCTTTTGACTCACCTATTCATGGCTAACTTCTTAAGTACTCTTATTGTAGGTACTACTTTTTTTCTAGGCCTTTTATGGGTAATCATGGGTAACCAATTCTCTACTTACTGGTGAACGATGTGGTAATGACGATGATCAAATACATTGCTTAGGGTTTGTAAAGTAAGTAGGGGTAGGTCCCTTAAAGTAATGGCCTGTACTAAAGAGTAGTTAAACCTTTACTTGGTGTAGAGTTTTGTCCGCTTGTTTTTGCTGTGAACGACGATGATATTTATTTTAATTAGTTTTTAAAAAATGTATCATTGCTTGTCTGCAGCTGAAGGAAATGTTAAGTATATTAAGCATTTATTGTATTTGTTGTTGTAAAACAAAAAAAGTACTTTAAAGAAGAGCCACTCTCTCTCTTTCTCTGTGACATGTTGCATCGAGGGAGAGTGACAAAATATTTATTTAGCATTGTATATGTAATGGTAATAACTAAAATTGGCGATATAAGCTGACGGCCAGGCATTATCAAGTTGTTAAGTTAAAAGAGCTGATCAAGAATAGGGAAAGGTTTTCCCAACACATTGCCATACCCTGGTTTAACTCGATGATGACAGCACGATAACCGCCTTTCCGCAACAACCAGTCAATGCTCTGCACCTGATCCCAGCCCTGTTTAGTGGCCACCTGCGGCAGATAGGTGGCAGTATGATTTATACCGAATTAATTACCTCGACTAAGCTAAATATGAAGTGTGTTCAAAAAGTATCGCGAATTTTGAATTTTCGATTTATTGGTTTTGTTATGTTGGTACACTCTTCCTGTACCAAGTTTCAAGTGTATAGCATTTTTTTTTTGTTGTGAGAGGCGTAAAGGTTATAATGGTTTTTCGTGCTCGCCGATTTATGCTTTTTTCGGTCTTGGCTCACATGGGCTCTTCCATTGGGACAGAAAAATCGAAATTCGAATATACGTAACCAGCGAAAATTCAAAATTCGCGATACTTTTTGAACACACCTCGTACTCATATATTCTTATATAGCACATCAGCATGGTATATAAACATTATGCGTAAGTTGTTGTAAGGTATTTCAATGTTTCTCTCTTGCAACAAGAAGAGATGTAGATTACGTAATCGTCGTTTTGCTCAGTTTGATAGCGAGCACACACCACTGTAGCTATGTGCTTGTTGCTCTTGTTTGTAATAGGGTAGCCCCGTACCATGTATTATTATGGGAAGATGTACTGCGACTCTGTAAGCCTATTATACTGGCTGCTGAGCTCTCTGTCTAATGCATTTTTCTTAGGCAATCCATAATTTTACTTGGACTGATCGATCTTATCTCGTTTACCCAAGGAAGGTGCTTGCCTAGTGACACACTTCCTTACCCGTGCCAATGCCTGAGTTACTGTAAGTACGTGCTCAAAACCCGCAGAGCTCATTACTCAAACAGTACCGTGTCGTGATGTATATTATGCAGAGGGTACCTTCATGATTGCCACAAGTTTGCAATGTAGAACAGGCGTAAGGTACTCTCTCGAAGGGTACTTTCAGTAGGTCGAGTTGGTAGTGACAATAAGAGTTACGTATCGTCACAAAACAAATGTTCTTCTCGTTACAGGTGAGCGACCATACAAATGCCACTTGCCGGACTGCGGTCGAGCTTTTATCCAGCTATCCAACTTACAACAGCACCTGCGTAATCACGACGCGCAGGTGGAACGTGCCAAGAATCGACCTTTCCATTGCAATATTTGTGGCAAGGGATTTGCCACAGAATCGAGCCTGCGCACACACACATCCAAGGTGAGTTGACCCCAGAGTTGACCCCAACAACACCCAAGTTATCATTCAAGTTATCAAACTTTTTTTTGGCTTTGTTTTCCTTCACTCACCTCGTCCATCACCCGACACACACCTTCCACAGGAGCTACAGCTGCATCTAGGTGTCTTACAGCAACATGCCGCACTCATCGGCGGTCCCAATGCAACGTCATGTCCCGTGTGTCACAAGCTCTTCCTGGGCACCGAGGCGCTAATGGACCACATGAAAAATTTACACAAGGAAAAGTCTCCACCTCCGTCAGCCTCCACGGCACTGCCAGCTGAGCCACGTAAGTCAATCTTTTTTGCACAGTACAGACCAGTTCCCATTCCTTAAACTTTCTTTGCTTTTTTGCAGTTCCCTCTGCATTTAGCGACGCCATCCATGGCAACAGCGGCAGTGCGCCTTGCAGCTCCGAGTTGAACTGCGGCAACCAGCCATCCACAACTAGGAGTGGTTCCAGTCTCAACGAGAGCTACCTTGGCAAGCGTCGGACTGCCAACCATCCGTGTCCCGTCTGCGGCAAGCACTACGTCAACGAGGGTTCGCTTCGCAAGCATTTAGCCTGCCACGCCGAAACCTCACAGCTGACGAGCAGTCTGCGCATGTGGCCCTGCTCCGTCTGCCAAGCTGTCTTTACTCACGAGAATGGTAAGTTCCGCGATACCCATAAATGTAAAACATCCTCACCACTCGTAACGGGTAATGAGAAAACTGATACACTAGCGAAAGCAGGAACAGATTATACAATAACAGTACCGGAATCGTATGTGATCGTAGGTAGGCCGGAACACTGTAAGGAAGAACATAAGATGAGAGGAGACAAAGACTGACAGGAAAAACAACAGGCTTGCGACAATCGAAGTCCCTGTAAGGCGAAAGCAGGAACAGATTATATAATAACAGTACCAGAGTCGTTTGTGGTCGTAGGTAGGCCGGAACACTATCAGGAAGAATATAAGAGAGAGGAGATAAAAACTGACAGGAAGAACACTAGGCTTGCGACAATCGAAGCCCGTGTTAAGCTGCTACAACATTAAGAGGTTTAAGCAGACAATGAATCCGAGTAAGAACCCAGTGAGAATCCTCCCAGGGCTAATAAAAGTTCAGTCTAGGCTGAAAGAAGTTTGGCGCTAGGCAAACACCTTCTCGGGGTTAACTATGATCAATTATGGACTACATTAGACTAAGATTTCGTCGTAACTGAACTGTATTCAGGAGCTCTAGTAGTAGAGCTCTCAGTAGCTGGCAATACATCTTGCCAAAGCAAATAGTAATAATACTGTCTAACTATTTCCATTTAGGCCTTCTCACCCACATGGACCATATGCGGATGGACCCCAAGCATCAGTTCGCGGCACAGTACGTTCTGGTAAGTTGGTCAAGAGCAGAGCAGAGAGAGAGAGAGAGTAAGTTGTTCATCATTCTCTCTCATTCTTGGTCATTTCAGTCTCGCGCGGCGGCTGAGCAACGTGAACGTGAATCTCTTTTAGCAGCAACACTGGTCGCCACATCTGCGGGAAATGGGGTGAGGGACTCGACGTGCATGCTGCCGCTGGGCGTGGGTAGCGTTTTGACTGCAGGCGGTGGCTCCAACTCGTTGTGCCCATCGCCGTCAGCGAATTCCGAGTGTTCCTCCAATGGCCGTTTATCATCGTCGTCCACCTCGGACCAGGAGCCGGATCAAGATCAGGAACAGGATGCCGAACAGGGCTTAAGTGAGAATGAGAACAGTAGCCACAACAATAACATGAGCAACGTGAACAACAACAACAACCGAATGAATATTAACAACAACAACTGCTCGGACAAACTGCATTTGAGCGAGCTACGTTTGCCCAGTTCAGTTACCAGTCAATACAGCATAGACGCTGAGCTTCACGCTAATCGTATGTCCCTCATGGCTGCCGCATCAGCAGCCGCTGCCGCCGTTGCAGCCTCCGCTGGCTCTCGCTCCCAGGATGGTTCCCTCACAGATGCCGTATCCAGCGGTGCTGGCAATGCCGCCGTCCAGGCAGCGGTGGTTAACAGTCTGGCAGCCGCAATGCGCTTGAACAATCCTAACAACCAGCAGCAGGTAAATATTTCTTGGACACCCTTTGACCATTGAAAATGGTGTATAAAAGGCAGAATAGGTAGGCGTGATTTGGCATGAAGGTAGCTGTAGATCAAGTTTATTGCGACAGGGTGAAGGGTGTCTTCCTGTTTTGAACATGAATGTATAATTAAGTCCATGCAATACCAAGCCAGAAAAAAAATATAGTCCACCTCACGCACTCCCAACAGAGAGGGACACTGTCCCATAAAGCACTATACTTGCAGACGATCTTGCAGATAAACAAAAGAATTGCAAAGGGGTTTCGAGGCAAGTTTGTCTAGAGATTTGAATGAATAGTTCATACAAGGCATATACAATTAGAAGAGTTAACGTTGAAATGGTTACAAGTAATTCTACCAGGGACAAAGAGTGTAACCGTCTAAGCGGTCAAGCCAGTCATAAGGTTATTGCAAGGAAATAAGTCTTCAATTAGAGAGTTGAACAAAATTCAATGCGGTGCTTGCGGTACTGTGCACTAAGACACCAAAGGCGTGATCCGAAATCAAGCATTGGTCGAACACGTGAAGTATAGAGGGTCTTTTTAAAGAGATAAGTATCGTAAAAGTGCTAAGAGCATTTTATTTGCTTTCAGTTGGTTGAGCGACCTTTGCACCATCAGCCACAGAGTCACCATCATCACCAGCACCAACACCAGCATCAACAGCAGCAGCAGGCGCAGCAGCAGCAGCAGCAGGCGCAGCAGCAGCAGCAACAAGCACAGAATGCAGCCCAGCATCAGCAGTTAACGCATCTGACACTACCGGCGCATCACTGCAGCAGCAGCACAGGAAGCACACGGCGATCGCCCAACCTGAATGTGCCCAGCCTGCAGTTGCCTACGGACACATCGTCCGTCATGATGAGCATGATGCGCGGCACATTGGATCGCAGCTTGGACTCGAGTCTGGTGGGCAGCATACATCAAATAGACGCATTGCATCACCAACACCAACATGTCCATCAAGCACCGAGTTACTCGCAGAACGCCATCGCACCCAGCTCGCAACAGAATGCATCGCATCATCCGGATACTGCTCTACGTATGCATCAACAGGCTGAAGCTATACTACGCACACACAAAGAGGCCGCCTTCCGTCTGGCCGCGTCAGTAGCAGTCACGAACATCGGTACTGCAGCGGCCTCCACGGCAGTCAAAATGGAAACAACAGCTCCAAAGCTTAATGGTGATCTACATCAAGCGCCACAACACGCACAGTCCCAGCAGGAACAACAGCAACATCAACAACAACAGACAGGAAGCGAGCACAACTCATGAAGTTTGATGGATTGGATTGAAACACAGAATGAGAGAGATCAGGGGCACCAGAGCAGAGTGTGCAACCAGAGTCAGACTGAGACCCGTACTCCGACCTATTCTTAGGGACAAATCATGCGTGTAGCACCTAGTACAACTCGTTCAGTATTTGTCAAAAGTTTTTTAAATCAGGAATTCAAATCAGAAATTTCACAAGGCTGGTGGTTGATCTATGAGGAAGCAAATACTTTGGAGTATCTCCAAGCCCTACGATGCACATTCATTGTAAACTAACAAACAGAAAATTATTAAAAAATGTGTTTTTTGCTTAAGACTTTTTTATTCAAAATTCATAATACAAATTAGTTGTGTTCATTTCAATTACCGCTGTCGCAGTAAAAGTTCACCCCTCATCCCCATCATGGACTTGCATAATAAGTGTTAAGAGTCTTTTGAAATCACGAACTAACAAACGAATCATCTTCAGAGATATTGTGAGAGGTTTACATACTTTATGTATAGTACGAATGAGTCTCTCCGAATATATATATCAAAGTAAAACAACCGCATTTTAAAACCAATGTGTATATAATATAAGGATTCCCAAACTACACTTGCGAATCATTTCCGCACACCTTTCTGTTTTTGAACGCGGACGTTTATCTACGTTTGGTTTATGGTTTGATGTGAGATAATGTGCAATAAAATACAAAAGCTTGTACCGAACAGTTCAGTTAAGAATAACAACAACAAGTAGAAAAGGCAAAGGATAAACTAGCAAACATTCTCGAATGTAGACCTTAATTTCAAATTCGATGTATAAAACAGTGTAGATTAATAAGATTTAAAATGTGTGTATATATACTTGTACGTATATAACGTAATTTGAAACAACAAATAAACCATATTGTTTTATTAAACACTTTTTAAGTTACACCCGCTTTACTCGACCATAACCTGCGTTCGCTCTCGCTGTTTAAACTCCAAGTTCTGCGTACTTTACTAGTCCATTTGATTTACCAACTGTAGGAGCACACAAAACAAACATATTTGACTTGATTTAACAACAAATTCATTGTTTTTATGATGGTTCACCTGGGTTCATTAACAATTCAAATTATATAACATATGTTATGTGATTTCTAAGAAGTTAGAGGACCTTCCTTTTTTTGAAAATGAATACATATTTTTTTCAAACAAAATAAGTCAACTAATCAATATGAAAATATATCTTTTTTTTACGTATTTCTATTGTTTTATCATAATTTTTATGTTTAACTATTAAATTTGTCCTCCATTGCTCTTAATAACTTGATTATAAACGTCTAATCTCACTTTATACAGGCTATAGCTAATATCTTTATACCCTTCCACCATTGAAAATGGTCAAAAAAGGGTATACTAATTTTGTGCAAATGTATGTAACAGGTATATATATTCTTCACAGTATATATATTCTTACTCAGGATCATTAGCCGAGTCGATTAAGCCATGTCTGTCTGTCTGGATGTCCGGATGTCCGGATGACCAGATGAACACACAGATCTCAGCTATTATAAGAGCTAGAGACACCAAATTTGGAATGAAGGTTCCTATGTACTCGGCGCAGATCAAGTTTGTTTCAAATGTTAGGTGCCACGCCCACCGCCCCCGCAAATCAGTAAATTAATTTTTGAACTCAATTTGTAAGCGCTGTATAAAAGATACAACTTTCAAAAAACAGGCCCGCGCCCATCTCTAGTTTGGTCTATAATTTAACCATGGCTTGTCTTACAAACGAACAACGCGCTGCAAATTATTCCATTTCATTATCAAAATGCGTGCTCTGTTAAGAAAGTTCATCGCGCGCCTTTTTCATTTTATGGACAGTTTAATCGACCCACTGAAGTGGCTATTGTGACTGAATTTCGCACCAAATTTACATTGTTGGGCATTTAACCAGCAACACACACTTACGTAGAGTGCGAACTGAAGAAACTATCGCAGTTGTATCGGGCAGTGTTAATGATGAACATCAAATGGACCGTACTTCCTCAAAGATGATGCGAATCGTAACATAACTGTGAATGGTGAGCGCTACCGTAAGATGATATCAAACTTTAGCTTTGCCAAAATTCAAGAGCTTGACTTGCATGACATGTGGTTGCAACAAGACGGTACCATATGCCACATGCCACTCTGCACGCGTAACAATGGACTTATTGACAGTGGCGAGTGAACATTTTATTTCACGCTCGGGACTAGATCGTGCGATTTAACGCCTTTCGACCAATTTGTTGTGGGGCTATGTTAAATCGAATGTCTATAGAGACAAGTCCGCTTCTATTGGCGCATTGCAAGACAACAGCAGAAGCATTTATGCGTGAGATACCGCCCGAAATGTTGGAAAGAGTATGCCAAAGTTGGAAATGGAAAGCGGATGGAGCATTTGAAACGCAGTAACGCTCAACATTTGCATGAAATAATCTTCAAACATTCAATTATATGCACCGTACTATCGATTCAAATAAACATTTCATGCATTTCTCTAATTTTATGTGTTTTTTTTTTTAAGCATTCCTATAGCTCTTACAAAATCTTTACAATAAGAGGCAGGAAACAGTTTAAATGGAAATAGACCTAATTTCAATTTCTTTCTAAAATTATTGATTTTGGATCATTGACTTAGTTATAAAGAAAAAGAAGTTTAAACCTTAACTAGTGCAAAATACATTGAGAGGGAAAACCATAAATCTTGTGCGGCTTATCGCATCAGTTATACCTCATATATATTATAACCCGCAGGCACTGGGCGCCCCGTTTATAGGTTATTTAATACGAATGTATAGTGGATCAGACTTTAATTTTTCTTTTGGAACACAGTGTGATGGATATAGAGGACCCCCTAAATCTGCGGGGTGCGCCATTTCTTAAGTCGGTATGTAAAAGTTGAATAACCAAAAACTAAAACAGACAAATTTCTGCTTAATTTGATACTTTATAATTTATGGAGACTAGGTTTTGAAAACAATATCTATTAAGTAATCAACTTTATTGGCTACATATTTTTGAACATCTCGGTTAGAACGTAGCTGTGATTTCGGCAAGAATATTTTTCTTAAGCTCTTCAATGTTCTTTAGCTGCCTGACGTACTCATTGCGTTTTAAATAATCTCACAAAAGAAGAAGCAGAAGCGGTCGAGTACAAACATCTATGTCGCCATTGAATAGCGCCTCTATCTGGCATATGATTTCAAGAGAATTGTTGCAAGAACTGGATTGTTGGATTCATAAGGGGTTCATGAACGGGTTCTCCATGATCTTCCATTGTACTGTGCTTAAAATGAATCTACACCAAGCGACGACTAGAATACGAATACTTGTATTGTTGCCACAAGGTGCCTGTTATTTTAGACACGTTGAGTTCAGCTAACTGAAGAACTCTTTTCAATGTACAAAGTAACAAATTTCGCCAGGTTCTTTTGATCTTAAACAATACATACAGTAAAACAATACACACCCTCGGTTTCAATTTGAACAATTAAAAGGAAAATATAAAAAAATATGTATATCATCTCAATAGTTATTTTGGCTCTTTTATACTCTTACTCCAAATCTTTTGTTAAATACATTTGCAGGTATTTTATTTTGTAATTTGTATAAAAACAACATTAAAAATACAACATTTATATATATTAGGTCCGCAATTGAGTTCTCGCTGTTTTTTCGATGAAAATTTAACTATATTATAAAAAACTATTAAAAATGGACTATTCAAAGTCTTTGCCACCGCTAGGCACAACTTTTTAGCATCTTTCTGGCAGAGCTCATATATCTTGATGGTAAAAGTGTTGATCTTTTGAGCTTATCCACGAATCTAGCCATTATAGCCAGTATAATGTCTTCATACTTCATGGAACTGCTGATCCGCCAGGCCATGTGCCATCGAGCGGGGAATATAACTGGGGGCTGGGGTAGGCGTTCCTCAAGTAGATTTAAACAGGCTTCGCAACGTGAATACGAGATTTGTCATGCAAAAAAATCACTTTATCGTGTCCGTTGCTCGTATTATGGCCTTTTTTCACGTAGTGCTTGGCTCAATCGCATCAATTAACTTCGATATCGTTGCCCAGTGATGATTTCAAAAACTCACAATGAAAAACACACACAGCATAACCTTCGCCGACGTCGTAGATGAATTCATTTGCTGCAATGAATTCATTTTTCATCATTTGTCACAATGAATCGAAGAAAACTCTTACTTTTGTGCCACTGTAGCAGTTGTTCACAGATGAAACGAGAGCAACAGTCGCGCAAAACGCGACAGTGGGATACCCTTCGACCTATGTTCCCGTGTAGTTTAATTTGTTAAATTCATACACATATGCATATGCACATGCTTTGAAATTAATCCCGACAGATGGCGCTCGCGCTTCGCGCTCGCCCGTCTCCATTGTTAGCTGACAGAAGCACTTGGTTTTATGCTCATACTTTCTTAAATAACTTCTGTGTTTATTGTTCGATCGGATTGTAATTTGGGGACTACGTAGATATTTCATTTAGCTTAGTATATGTTTAAGTCAGAAAGTTGTATCTTATATACAGCGCTTACAAATTAAGTTCAAAAATTAAATTATTGATTTGTGGGGGCGGTGGGCGTGGCATCTAACATTTGAAATAAACTTCATCTGCTTATAGTACACAGGAGTCTTCCTGCCAAGTTTGGTAACTCTAGCTTTTATAATAGCTGAGATCTGTGCGTTCACACAGACAGACGGACAGACGGACGGACGGACAGACGGACAGACAGACAGACATGGCTCAATCGACTCGGCTTGTGATCCTGAGCAAGAATATATATACTTTATGGGGTCTCCCACGCCTCCTTATGCCTGTTACATACATTTGCACAAAGTTAGTATACCCTTTTTTGACCATTTTCAATGGTCGAAGGGTATAATTAAATATATACTTATTTTCTTTAACTAAGTGATGATTTGATTTGCCTTTGGTTACTTACACTAACTCTCTCTCTCTTTGCTGATTACAATAGACTGTTTAGAGTTTTCAACTGATAGTCCTCCCTTAATTCTGTCAAACTGTCAATCCATAACTACTTAACACTATATCCCAACAATTAAAACTAACTCTCCTGATCTGATTGGGTTTTTCTATGTGGTTCCCCAATCCTCTGCAACAGATGTTGGATCGGCTCTTTCTATTTTATCCCAGTTTGTATACAATACATTGTAATTAATTATTTTTTTCTCATTTAAGGTTCTACCTTTCATTTAAAATTATTATATGTTTTATATTTTAATTCAAAATTTACAAACAATTATGTTTATAAATTGTTTTTTACTTTTAAACAGTCGACTGACCATACTTCGACTATTAATTAAATAAATAAACAACTAACATATTATATGCCGTAGCTACCAACTCTTTGTTCGTACGTAACGCTCTTCCGATTCCTCCGGATCTGTTCCACACATCCATTAGTGAGAATATGTCCATTAAGTGTTCTTCTCTTTTCGCCCTTCCGCATATTTATTAGTATGAATATGTCCATTAAGTGTCCTTTTCTTTTCGTATTCTCCTTGCATTGTCTTTTTGTTAATGCTTATCAAATACTTGCGACATACTTTGATTTAATTTCATTTATTATTAATAAGATTTCATACGCTCACTTAAAATATCTAGACACATTTACATAAATTGAAAAATTGCATTGTTTAATTGGTAAAAGTAGTTTAAATCTATTCACTTTCGTCTTTGCGACTTTCAACTTAAGATTATGCCTGGTTCTGTTTATTTTGTTGTTTTCTAAATTTTATGCCATGGTCGTAATAATAATTTGCAAATCGGCAGACACTGTACATTTAATATATATATATATATATAAATATATATATATATATATAAATATATATATATATATATATATATATATATATATATTTAAACCAGACCTCAACTGTTGTAGTTTCAATCACTGCCTTGTAGACCCGCACTTCGGGCACGCTTTTGGGGGGAGCTGTAGTTCGATGTGCTAGTCTTTTCTTGGGTACGCTTTAAATTTGTTGCGTTTGCGGAGCCTTGTAGCTTGGCTGTAGTCGGATCTGTGCATAGAAAAGGTACATTATATCGTGTGTGTATCATATACTTGGTATTTTATACTCTTGCAGAGGGTAGTAGACATCTCCGACCCCATATAATATATATATTATAATCATAATCATTATCATAATCATTCTAAATAGGCATCAACAGAGTAGTTAAACTAACCATGTTTGCCTGATCTACTGTCCCTCCATCCAACTGTCCGTTCCCCTATATGTTGCAACGCAAACTAGTCTCTCTACAACTAAGTCACGTTGTAAAACAGTTGGAACCAATAGTGTCGGAGGGTTATATCTTATAGCTGTCAAACAATCTATTGGTTGATTTGCAACCAAATTTACTAAATCTTCCTTTTTCTACAGTGTGGCAACAAATAATAGAAACAGCCCTTGCACCTAGACGAAAAACTAAATTGTTCATTATGAACAAACACTACATGTGCATGAAATTAACATTACATAGAACTGTACTTTAATATGCGCCTTGTTTTAGGTCGATTTGACCTTTGAGACTTTGATATCTTGCTTTAAAAAGTATGAGCCCGCGTTTTGAGCAGTTCAGCTAAAAAATACCAAAATTGTTTAAAAATACTGTTAAATTCAGCTGTTACACAAAGATTAAGTCGCGTAGATCACTGTTCACCTTTAAAGACTTACTATATCATATAGCTTTTACACTTTGTATGAAACCCCGTATTGTGTGTCGAAGACTTATATTTTCAGTGCCATTGAAAGTTATATTGTAACATAATCGGTTAGAAATAATAAATTTAAACAGCTTCTAACAAATTATAGTATAGTCTGTACTTTTACATGGAACAATCGAAGAAGACAAAAGACAAACTCTGCAAGGGTAGAAAACCTTCGGCATGTCGAATGGTTTACATTTCTTTCTAGTTTTGTTATGTATAGCTAACCTTGGAGCCACCTAACTTGTGTGGCTGGTCCATAACCTTTCTGATTACGTGCGGCGATACGGAATATAATCGCTGGCTTGTTTGAGCAATCGACATGTGCATTAGAGAGCGACGCATTGGGAACTGTACATTGGTTTGCAGCTCCAACGTACACACGTACAAAAGCCAATTGTGGCGAAGTAACCTTGTCCTTAGCCGTGGGTTTAACAGCCAGATAAACCGAGTATTCGACTATTTCCTTTGTCTTTTGCGCTGGCGGTGCCTCCCATGTTAAGTGGGCGCCCTCTTTAATATCTTTTGATATCTTAATTGCCGACGGAGCACCAGGAAAACCAGGCAGACATGTTTTAAAGCTAGATATCTGTACAAAAGAAATAAAAGCGTTGTAATGTAGATCGCAATTACTATAAATATCAACACACACCTCCCCCCATTCGCCACGGCCGCAAGTATTAAGGGCAGCAAGTCGAAAGCGATAAGCTGTACCCGGATCCAAACTAATGCGAGGAAATTGTGTGAGGTCGGGTAAATTATCAGCATCAATATTCTCCATCTGCGCTTCATTTAAGTATTTCTGATCGATATAACTGGTGACAGTGTGGGACAATTCTTTGAATATTCCCACCGTGTGCCATTTATCGTTGTCATCACTTGGATTCCCAATGGGAACAGAAACCTTCAAAAAAAAAAACCCGTTAAATCAAGTTATGTTTTAATGTGTGTATACATACAATATTATCGGCAGTTAAGGTTGAGGCAGCGGCTGCTCCAGCATCCAATAGAGTTTTTGCTAGTTGACTTGAATCCGCGGCCGAAGCTGTTGCCTGCATCACAGCTGCCGACGCCAAGGCATCCAAATGTGAACTTTCAACTGTAAGAATGGCAAAATTATAAGGTTATTAGTTGGGGCTTAAACTAACTAATGGCTTTGTTGCAGCACTGCACCTTAACGCACTGCACTGCACTGCATTCTAAATTAGTAAACAAAACTATCAAGCGTCAAGGAGATCGTCATAAGCAGCGGTCCTTTGTCTATGTTTTACCAACCTAAACAATTTATGTGCTTTTGAGCATGCGGCACATGGGTCAGAACAGAATACATGATAGGCTGCGCTGCGTCGCAGCGATAGATTAAGAATGTACCAAGCGGTGTCATACAACCGTCGCTTTAGACTATAAGTTCAGTTTTTAATAAGCTCGTGAAATTGTAAGCAAGTGTGTTTACTTATTTACAGGCTCCTTGCAGAGTGTATATATTCATTTTTGCCAGAAGTTTGAAACTCATCTCCGACCCGATCATATAAAGCAGTACAGTTGCATTTTTCAATTGCGTTTGTGTGCTGCAAACAAGCACTAAGTCTCTTACGTTTTCTTCTTGTTCACTGAACGAAAAGATAAAGCACAGCACGAACAGCAATGACGAAACCACACGAAGGCGTTTACACTCCAGCGTGTATCGGCAGAGCTGGGGCAGCGGCACTTCATATGCACTATAAAGTATATAAAGGGGTGATTTTTTAGCTATTATCTTTTTGGCAACACTGGTTTAAACAGCTGACGCACGTTTCGTGTTTTCTATCACTGTCAAACATCTTCAGTTTAGTCTATAATTTAACCTTGAATCGTCTTACAAACGAACAACGCGCTGCAAATTATTGCATTTTATTATCGCGCGCCTCTTCTTTCATTTTATGGTCTAAGTTGTGAGTAAGTTTCGCACCAAATTTACATTATTGGATGTTTACGTACAGTGCGAACTGTAATAAAGATCGCAGTTGTGTCGGACAGTGTTAATGATGACCATCAAATGGACCGTACTTCTTCAAAGATGATGCGAATCGTAACATAACTGTGAATGGTGAGCGCTACCGTGAGATGATATCAAACTTTAGCTTTGCCAAAATGCAAGAGTTTGACTTGCATGATATGTGGTTTCAACAAGACGGTGCCACACAGCACGCGTAACAATGAACTTATTGAGGTGTTCGGTGAACATTTTATTTCACGTTTGGGACTAAATCCTGCGATTTAACGCCTTTCGACTATTTTGTTGTGGGGCTATGTTAAATCGAATGTCTATAGAGACAAGCCCGCTTCAATTGACGCATTCGAGGAAAACATCAGACGCATTTATTCGTAAGATACCGAGTTGCCGAAATGTTGGAAAGACTATGTCAAAGTTGGAAATGGAAAACGGATGGAGCATTTGAAGCGCAGTCACGCTCAACATTTGCATGAAATAATCTTCAATCATTCAATTATATGAACCGTACTAACGATTCAAATAAAGATTTCATGCATTTCTCTGCATTTTATGTGTTATATTTTGAAAAACTTATCTTTAGCTCTTAAAAAATCACCCTTTATATACTATTCTGAATCAGCATCAACAGAGGAAGCCTGTGCCGCCTGTCCGTGTGTCCGTGTTTAGTGCTTTGTTAATGAAACTTGGCAAACGTGCTGTTTATTACTACACGGTGTGTATAAGTGCGAACGAGCCGGATCGAATGGATATATCGTATTTGTTATTGTCATTGCCATATTCCACAGCTAACGAATTGAGATTGTATCAAAGAAAATGGCTATGCCGATACAAACCATTTGAGTGCTGACGCTGAACCGTTGTGGACAAGGAGCTCAGTTCTGGACATGGCTCGTTACTACTATATGTTGTCGATATGGCCGACTCCTTTAGATTGCCAACGACGGAAGCAGTAGCCAAAGCTTCGCCAGACTTAATGCAAGTCAATATATTGGCGGCTTCAGTCTCTGATTCAGTGGGCTGATTATTCTCAGGCGCAGTTGTTGTCACGGCGGCAGAAAATTGCTGTTAACAAAATAAATGTTAGAACATTCGATTGTTGTTGGTATTCAAGTACTTACATTTGAGTTAATGATTGGCTTTTCATACGACACGGAACTAGCGGAAGTGCCCGTTTTGGGAGCATCCGTTGTACTGCTTACACTGGATATTTCTTCGGCAGCTGTATCGGCAGACGTATCGGTCTTCGCTCCAGCAGGTGTGACTATTGATGTGGAAGTGGCGGCAACAATATCTTCGTCGTTATCCACAATATCTTCAACATCTTGGGATTCATGAGTTCTGTGGCTGGGCTTTATCAGATCCCCGGCACCATCAAGTTGTTCAATAATATCATCTATAGGATCGGCATCCAAATAATCTCCGTCTGCCATTGTGGCAATAGCAACTGTTGCCTCTACGGCACTATTGTCCTTCTCTTTTAACTGCATTGCTGTCATTGCCGGCCGCGTAGGCGTGCTTCTGGTGGCCGTAGTTAAGGTTAAAGTGCGTTGACTGCCGGCTGCAGCAGCAGCACCACTGCTAGATACTCCGGTATTGAATATATTGACAAATCCCTTACGAGCTGTTCCTGCCGCACCGCTTGGCAACACAACCAGTTTATTGGTGCCTGAGTTAACGCCACCAGCTGCTGGGGAACCACTCATTACGGTCACCGGCTTGCCACCAATGTAGACAGCTGTCTTCTGTGAATGCAGCGATGTGACTGACAAGGGCTTCTGTGCAGACGTTGACGACGACGACGATGTGGGCAGTGTAAGCGTGATTGGTCGACCAGTTACGCTGCCAGTTGCGGCGCCAGTTGGTATATTGCGCACCATTTTCACATTCCCTTGGCTAGATATTACTGTACGTGAGCCGCCCACAGTTAAAGGCGTGGCCGTTGTCCCAGTCGAACTGACAATGCTAACAATGCCTGCTGCTGTTGAACTTCCAGCGTTACTCATCACGCTGCCAGCTGAGACAGAGCGCAGATTCGATGCTGTTGTGACAATGATTATTTGCTGATTACCAATCTGTGCTCCCTGCTTGTTTGTGATGACAAATGCTGGCTTGCCACTCATTACATTGGGCGTTACTTTGCCCATTTGCAGTATGTTTGAATTCTTCATTATCAGCTTGCCGCCAGCTACGGTGTGGGGCGATACCAGCTTCAGTACATTTCCGGATACAATTGGCTTCTGCTGTAATGTTGCATTGCCAGCCGTGGAAGTTGTTGCAGTTACTCCTCCAGAGCTCATAAGACCTTTGCTGCCGGTGGCAATCTATGGGATGATGAAATTAGATGAATTAGAATTTAGTTTAGTTTTGATTTAAATAACTCTCTCTCACCTGTATCTGTGTGGGGCCTTGAGCAAGCTGCTGATTGCAAACAGATATGGCTTGACCTGCAGCAGAGCCCTTGGCTAGATTAAAGTTGACCTTTGGCAGCGTCTGCACAGCCATTCCCCCACTGGTTGTCTTCACAAACTGCAATTGAACATTTGGCGCCAGTGTGAGAGGCTTCTGTATGAAATACTGCTTGCCACCCAGTGTGGATGTCGTGCCCGTTGCTCCTCCTCCTGCCGTCGATGTTGTTGTTCCCGACTTTTGCACTGTCACACTTGACTGTGCAGTCTTTAGTATGGTTGTTGTTGTAGAGGTGCTGGCAGTGTTGCTGCTGTTAGCATTGCTAGGACTGTTGCTGTATGTGGCTGCTAAACGTAACGTTTGTCCCGCTGCCCCGGATGTTATGCTAGGCACAAAGCGCAGGGATGTTGTTGATGTTGAACTTGCTGTGCTTGCTGTGGTCTGCGGATTGAGCACAATGGAACCACTTGGCGCCACAGAAGTAGTCACACGGACTGCCACAGTCGGTTCTGCGGTTGAGACAGTCGATGCCGTGGTAATTTTGTTGCTGCTAGCATTGCCACGTACCTTTTGTAACAACCCGCCCGTGGCTGCTCCTGTCGCGGTACTACTAATTATTGATATTTGCGGTTGAACTTGAACTGTCGAAGCTGTCGACGTTGTCAAAGCAGACGTAGCATGAGAAACAACTGTCTTAACTGCATTAGGCAACTGAACTACTGACGGTGTTGTTTGATCAATTGCAGCTTTGCTCACACCTGTAACTGCAGACTGCACGCCCGTTTGCGCACCTAAATGTATTACTGAAATTTGACTCTTTGCACTCTCTGTGTCATTGGAGTCAACGGCAGAAGTAGCGACAGATTGCTGCATCGCAGTTTGACTTGGTTTCGTGGCTGTAACCTGTGCCTGTTCGATTTTCTGAATCTGTAGCACATAAGCAGCGGCAAACGTCGTTGCCGTCCAAGACAATTCGAGCGCATGCGTAGATGCACGGACTAGAGCTACCTTAACAGCATACAAAGGCTTTGTAACCTCCAGATACCACAGATCTTTACAGCACACCTGTAAAATAAATAATTATAATATACATATATCTGTATATATGTCTCTCTCTCTCTCTCTCTCTCTCTGTCTGTCTGCCTTTCTGCTTGTCTGCCTGTCTGTCTGGTTGTCTCTCTGCTTGTGTCTGTCTGCCTTTCTGCTTGTCTGTCTGTCTGTCGGGTTGTCTGTTCATCTGTCTGTCTGCCTTTCTGCTTGTATGTTTGTCTGGTTCTCTCTCTGTTTATCTGTCTGTCATCTTTTCTGCTTGTCTGTTTGTCTGTCTGGTTGTCTCTATGTTTATCTGTCTGTCTGCTTTTCTGCTTGTCTGGTTGTCTCTCTGTTTATCTGTCTGCCTGCATGTGTCTACCTAGCTGTACTTAATGGATGTGTTTGTATGTTTGTTTATTTGTATTTGAATGTACATATATATATATATTTTAATACGTTGGAGAACATCTCACCCTAACCTGGTTGTTCCATGCTTTGCGGTAACCGTCCCGTCCCGACCATACATACAAGCGACTTTGGATGCCAACAGCACAGTGTCCTGCTCGAGCTCGGGGCACATTCTCCTCGACGGTGTCTAACGTGACATTCTCCCATGTCATTGTGTCTGTATAGGTGCAAGCATAAAGCAATGCATTGATTAGTTTCTTGTATTTTAATTAATAAAATATTATATTCTTAGTAAAACCTAAAGACGTCTCTGCTCCCCATAGTTTGGTTGATCAGTAACGACTGCCATGTCTGTCTGTCTGTGCGTACAATAGCTTAGAGCTCACAGACTATAACACTATGACCTAACCAACTTGCTAACACTATGTCTTATTATTTCCCCTTCTGTCTCTAGGTAATCATAGATTTCTGTGTTTAACAGAAATATTGCTGCCGACCAACAGTATATATTTTAATGTCTATCACGCTATCTCCTGCCTGCTACAAAGTTGTATAAATGCTTTTTGACAATGCATTTGACATCACACATATAAACTTAAGGGAAAGTTATATAGTTCAAGATCATTTATACTATTGAGAAGTATATACTCGTAGATATCCGCGCATGCTGTAGACAATCTTGTGAAGGCTGCTATGCACATCTGTCGGCATGAAGGTTCCTGTATAACAGATCAATTGATAAGTCCCCGGTCTGACACATAAATAGTGCTACTAGAATTAAATTAATATTTTTCTTAGGTGGTCCTAACCTTTAAAAGACGCGTGTATAAATTTGACAGTTGTCGAATCATTATTTTTTGAGTTATATTCATTTTCAGTGAAGTAACTTTTGCTATTTTGGAGAAACTGGATAAAAATAAATGAATTTCGCATTTGATATTATATTGTTTTTTAAAGGGAAAAAATACAGTAGAAGAAAAAGCAACCATAAAGGATTGGTATTTTAAGTTTAGACGTGGTAAAATGAGCACGGAAGATTGCAGTGGACGCCCAAAAGAGCTGGTTATCGACGCAAGACATCAAAAAAATCCACAAACCGATTTTGAATGACCGCAATTCGAAATTGAATGATTAGCAGACACTCTAAAGATATCTACGGAACGTGTACATCATATCATTTACGAATATTTGGATATGAAAAAGCTTTGTGCAAAGTGGGCTCACTTTTGATCAAAAACAGCGATGGGTTGATGATTTGTAGCCGAAATGTTTAGCCCGAGTTTTTGCGTCAATATGTGACAAAGGATAAAACATGGCTCCATCACTACACTCCCAAGTCCTTTCCACAGTCATCTGCGTGGACTGCACACGATGAAGCCGCACCAAAGCACAATAGTTGCCTGGCAAGGTTATGGCATCTGTTTTTAGGAATGCACATGGAATGACTTTCATTGACTAACTAGAAAAACGAATGACCATCAACAGCGACTATTACATAGCGGTATTGCATCAATTGAAGCATTAAATCGCCGAAAAACGGCCGCATTTGTCAAAAAAGAAAGTGCTGTTTCACCAAGACATTTCACCGTGTCACAAGTCGGTGAAAACGATGTCAAAAATCCATGAATTGGGCTTCTAATCGCTTACGCATACGCCGTATGCTCCAGATCTTGACCCCTGACTATTTCCTGTTTTCTAATATCAAATGAATGCTCGCTGGGAAAAATGAAGAGTTCATCGCGGAAACTGATTCCTATTTTGAGGCAAAGGATAAATCATACTACAAAAATTATATCGAAAAGTTTGAGGGTCGCTATTATCGGTGTATTACCCTTGGAGGCAACTATGTTGAATAAAAAAGAAGAATTTTGACCACAGAGCGTGTTTTACTATGCTAGACTGTGAACTTATCAATTGAACTGTTATGTCTTACTGTTTCCCCTTGGTGTCTTTTGCCTTTATAATGTCAGAGATTTCTGTGTTTAACAGAGATATTGATGCCGAACAAGAACAAGAATGTCTAGCAACTGAGTTCTACAAAGTTGAATAACTGCTTTTTGATAACACAAATATCAAATATATAATTATTTTATACTACTGAAAAGTATATAAAGATCCGCGCATGCGTAGACAATCTTCTGAAGGCTGTTATACATATCTGTCTGTCGTTCTGAATGTCTCTATCAGATCTCAGGTGTTTTCAAAAACAAGAGACAACAAATTTGGCATGAAGGTTCCTGTATAACAGCTCAATTGATAAGTCTGACACATAGATAGCATGAAGATTCCTGTTTACTATACACACACTGTCCTTAAATAATGACCTCAATAATTGAATTTGTTCATGTCGATTTGTGATCCACGTATTAAAGATACAGCTTCCTGACCTTGGCATATACTTAGGTGACTGAAATATGCATCTCTTCTCCAAGGAGGTTATCCTACTTTCGGAGGTGCCCAACTGTAGCGTTCGTCTGGTTTTAACATAAACTTTAAGATATTTCCCTTAAGGATATTAAGCAGCAGTTTTGATGTATAAATATATATAGCATTCCTCCTTCTGCTTTGTCATACTAAGTTACATTTATAATAAACTGTAATATCTAGCATGCATATATCAACATATATTCCTTTATACGCACCTAAATCGAGAACAGCCAGAGTATTTGTACATTTCCATTCGCGCTCGGTAGTCGCCTTTGAGTCATTTATAACCAGAGGCACCCAACCGCCGAATACGTACATCTTGTTCGCAATCATAGTGGAACTATGCAGAGAACGAGGTAATGGCGCTTGACCACGAGTGCGTGGTTTCTCCCAGGTCATTGAGTCTGAAGAAAATCAGTTAGGAGGTGTAACAAATGCTTGGAGTTGGAACTGCGGGCTACATACCAGTATCTAACAACCACAAGTCACCTAGCCGACAGCCGCTCATGCCGCCATAGATGAGCAGGCTAAGCTTGTCAGTATGTTTCGATGCAAACGATATCCCCGTGTGGGACTCGCGCGGCGGCGGAGAGTCACCAAAGGTCTTTGGTATGATCCATTTTCCATTGTGACTATGAACTCCACGTGTATCCAGTATGTATAAGTCATTGAGATATCTAACAAGCATAAACAGTTATTGTGCATAGAGTTAAGAAGTCTCAAAAACCAAGTCAACAAGTGCTACTTACTTTGGAATATTATTTTTGGGGTCCTCCGATTCATTTGCCAAGCCACCAAAGAGAAATATCTTTTCGCCGACCATTGTGAAACTGTGTCCGAGTCGCGGGCAAGGGGACAAGCCGTTGTCTGGCGATTCCGGATACATTTTCCTCCACTCCCACTTAGTTGCCTGCAGCTCATAGAGCTCATTTGAGTATTTGCCATATTCAATCATGCCCCCAAAAACAAACATGCGTGTTCCCTCGACTACAAAACCATAGGCAGCACATCCATTTGGCACATCGCCCTTCAGTACCGGTACATACCATTGGTTAGTGACTGCAAATTACAGATACAAGTTATATATGGCAATGAGAAAGTATAGTCGTTGTTTAAAGTATTTTACCTGTGTTATACACATGCAGTTCATCGACAATTCCTTCGTTGCCGCCACCAAAAACTACCATTAGTTCCTTTATATTGATTGCACGATGTCCATGCCTAGGACGTGGCTGTGGACCGGTTGGGTTCAGCACCCGCTTCCATCTGAAGCCAGACTGATTATTATCTGAGTTTTGATACGCGTCCACATCCATGTCGACGACTCGTGCTAGTGACCTAGACTTTTGAGAGTGCAACTTTTTTTCCGAGCTCAGTTCAGTCACTATTCCCGCAGCGCTAGTTGTCCCAGCAAACTCTGAATTTTCCATATTGCAAATCAATCAGTGTTCAATCTTGTTTTTTTTTTTGTTTCAAAGTGAATGTTTATCTTCGTACAAAATTGTTGTTTTTGCTTCAATTAACTTTCTTACACCCAGAATTCATTTTTCATACAATATCTGAAAGTTATAGTTAACGTTTAATTTTTTATTTTAGTTCAAAATACTTTCATTAATCAATTCATTTTTGGAACTCACTGTATATGTATATACAGAAATGCCTACAAATTTATGTTGACCTGGCAATGCTGCCAACAGATGGACGCTCCAAAAATATATTAAATTTAGTGTAATTTATGTCGAAGACTAAGTAATTTGTACAAACTGTGTGATTTCTTTATATTACCTTGCAGTCTTACCGTTGTTTATAATAGAACTTAAGTCAACAAATATAATTCCAAACGTCCAATAAATACACAATGTGCGAAAAAAAAGCCGAAGAAAATGACAACGACGCATAGATAGGAAACTAGTTAAGAAAAACGAACTGATCTGGATCAAAATACATTGATATGTGTATGAGTGAATGAACGAACAATATTTTCCAAAAGAACGAATGAGTTCCATCATAGGAATGGTTCATTTAGATAAAATAATTTAAAATATTTTGTATATAGAAAAAAAATGGGCAATCTTGTTTTTGGATAACATAAATAATAAAAATAATTATGTTACCTAGAATGATTTTTATAAAAAAAAATATATTTAATCTCTAAGTAAATTTACTACCAAGTAACTACCGACTGCAACTTCATTTTAAATTATTTGCAAGGATCGTTAACTGTAATTAAATTACACATGCAAATAAATAATCAAATAAGTAAATTTATATTTATATTAATTTATTAAAGTCATTAACATCGTTAAGTGAGTAAATCGTTAAGTGAGCGCATTTTCGTTAAATTAGACAAACCAATTGAATTTCCATGCCGAAAAGTATGCAACTACTGTGTCTCATAACAAGTAGTCAATTAATTAAATAATGTACAAAAATTAAAATATTCAAATATTCGAGGGAATTTACAAAATAAAGCAAAACAAATGGCACAGTTACATTGCACAATGCAATTTATTGCCTTGAACCAATAGAAATAATCGAATGAATTAAGTTACAAATGAAAGATGAATAAATAATTTTGTACCAAGTGGCTGTCAAAGTCAATAATTATTAACAACCTTATAAAATCATTTATTTTCGAGCATTCTTTAATTTATTTTGTTTACTTTTAGTATTCATAGGTAATTGCGTTCAGCCGCAATGCTTTGGACTCTGGGGCGGCTGAAATACTTTAGAAATAATTTATCGGCAGTTGAACTTTCATTAGTGCGGTTGTCCCCTTTCATTAGTGGGATGTCCCCAGGGAGGGGTCCTATCCCCCTTACTCTGGTCTTTAGTAGTTGACGAACTACTGAGCATTCTCGCTGAACAGGGCGTGCAAGCAATCGGCTACGCTGACGACCTGGCTCTCGTAGTGAATGGGAACTTTGCCAACACCGTGACAGAGCTGATGCAATCTGCTATGAACACGGTTAGTAGATGGTGCGAAGATGTAGGTCTTAGCATCAATCCACAAAAGGCAATTATCGTTCCCTTTACTAAGCGCCATTCCGTCGACATAGGTCAATTGCACATTGGCGGCTCTCCTGTGGGACTTTCCAACGAGGTCAAATATCTAGGGGTAACTCTTGATAAAAGACTGAATTGGAATTCCCATCTAAATAATACCCTATCAAAGGCTACTCACGCCATGTGGGCTTGGTACATGATCTGCTCCAGATCAGATTCTATGACCAAGGAACTCTTCTTTGGTGCAAAATTCAAAACTCTCATCCCGGACCGGAGGGACTGGGATGCTGGCAACCCCATCAGTGACCCTCATGGCATACACTGGTATACCGATGGGTCAAGGACTGATCAGGGGGTTGGAGCTGGGATACATGGTCCCAACTCCAAAACCTCGATTGCTATGGGCAAATGGCCCACAGTCTTTCAATCAGAGGTTCATGCCATAGAGTTCTGCTGTCATCTTATCCTTGAGAAGGGGATCAAAGGAGCAAATATTTACATCTTCTCAGATAGCCAAGCTGCCATACTAGCCCTCTCCTCAAAAAGAGTAGGCTCGCGTATGGTGGCTGACTGTTGGAACTGCCTCCAGAGGCTCTCCAATAGGAACAAAGTTACCCTCCTATGGGTACCTGGTCACTCCGGTTTCCAAGGCAACGAGCTAGCTGATGAACTAACGAGGGCGGGGTCATCAGCCCCTCTGCATGGCCCCGAACCCTTCTGTGGCGTGGGGTGGTCAACCATCTCATCCCTTGTGAAAGCATGGGCGATTAGGTTGACCGAACGCTATTGGTTCTTCCAACCAGGGATGAGGCAGGCTAGAGAGCTTACGAATCCCTCGGTTAAACGAAGAATAAACTTACTCTCCAGGAGAGATCTCTATCTCCTTATTGGCTACCTTAGTGGCCACCACGTGGTGAACTATCACCTCGCAAAAATGCGTCTGTCCTCAGACACAGAATGCAGGCTCTGTAGAGAGGACGACGAAACCACCAAACACATCCTGTGTGATTGTCCAGCCTTGGTATGGATCAGGAGGAAGCAACTGCACGTGGAAATCGCAGTTCCCGAGCAAATTGTCCGTTCCTCGACGAAAGATCTGTTATGCTTCATTAGGGAAGCAGAACAGCTTTTATCAAGATAGGGAGAGCATTATAGGTACAAAAGATCTTACTGGTCGCAGTGCCTCGCACCTTCTCTGCTGGGGGAAACCCTTTTTAAAATAATAATAAATAAAAATCGGCAGTTGTAAACATGCGCTGAAAATTGTAAGAACAAGATTTTGACGAACGAACTAAAGACTCGAAAGAAAAGAAGACTCGAGAACCATAACGAGCAAAAGATCGAAAAATCAAAAAGCCAATGAACTAAAATCGGGGACCTCATTTGTTAGTTCAGCTTGTGGATTAGTTCAAACGAACTATGTCTGAACTATACGGTACAAGTCGGGGGCGGCTTAAACAAAAAAGCAATAGCAGCAACTTGACGTCTCTGGTTAGGGTCAGAACAATGAGATGTTCGATAGTATGCTACAAAAAAAAAAAGAAAAATGGTTTTTTCGAACAAGAGGGCATTTTTCAGAAAGGGGCCATCTAATAAAAGTGAATGATACTAAAAAGAACGCGCAGAACTTGGAGCCTTTTACAAAGCTTAAATTTTTTATGCCTGTGACCTATTAAATTAAAAAAAACCGAACTAATTGCAAAAGCTGCATGTCGCTCTAGTTTTTCCGCAATTCCCAATTGAAATTGGAACAAAAATTCTTGTTTTTGCACTCACAGAGTTCGTTTTCCATGACACTAACCCTTTGTGTCCCCGATGTGTTTGATCCACAAAGCAGGGAATTGCAGTAAACTGCTTAGTCGTCTTATTAGATAATAAAATGAAAAATAATACCGTAAATCGGCCGATAGCTTATACGTGCATCTATATGATATATCCGACCGATGCGGCTCGTTCGGGGCCACGACATAAATTATCCTAAATAAAATAATTTATTCTTAAACATGCGTTATACCTTAACCTATACTTAATATGTAACCTATCTAAATATTATAGATGTTAATAATCAATTAAAATTAGTTCTGATTAGATTTTGAAGGACGCTAATCACATTTTAAAATTACGTTAAACATTACGTTAAACATTTTAAAGGAGGCAAAAAGAAAAAATTATTAATTACATTAATTACTGCTTGTTTTTTCTCTGCTTGCAGAGACAGAAATCACATTGGAACCTTTGAAAATCAATTCTAATATCCCGCTGTTTTTGCTGTCTTTCTCTTTAATGCATTCTAGAAAAAACTCAGAAAATCGTAAAATTCAGTATTTTTAATATAAATCTAAATAAAAAAGAATTTTTCCAAAATGTAAAAATACAACTAAAAATAAATAGCACGTAATATATTTTTCTAAAGACAGTCTTTACAAGATTATGGTTTTTCTAGAGATATTTAAATATGCTAAGGTTCGATTTTGACAAATATCATTAATCTGTAGATATGAATAAATTGATATGTATGTATTTTTGAAATATCTCTACCAACGGGCAACTGTCAGGCGAGTGAGCTCCTCTTTTCTATTGTCTAACGAGCTTATCACTCATGTACTAGTAACGCCGCAGTACTAACGTAATCAAGTCAAACAAACGAGTGATAGCTTCGTTTTGCGATAACTGAGGCAAATAACTTAACTACCTGTTCTGTCACTTGGGATATCCGAGTAAAAGCTTTAAATGGGCCGCATTTGCAAACAAGTGACCAGTTTAAATCAGTACATCTAGTATTGCTACAGTTGCTCGGCTCCCGAATATATAATATAATTTTCGTATTAACATAAGTGATTTAAATAATGTGAGTGAACAGAATCTAATCCTGAATCAATAACACTGTGCTACTAACATTGCTCCATAAATAAATGAAGTTAATGTAGATAATATGAAGGATAATATTGAATTTAAAATAAATATATATGCACATATGTAGCTCTTATAAAAAGAAGACACATACCATTACCTTTGCTTTGGCCACACTTCGATTGTCTAGTGCATGTAAATGAATAATGAATGAAAATACTGTTTAGCCCGAACAAATAAACAATCCTAATTTAATTGATCTATTAACAAATTTATAAATATTTAATAATAACATTATTATAAATATTAAATTATATTTGAAACTTCTGACAAGAACAAGCTACTCGTGATTCGGAACCAGTATTTGGTTGCTTTGCAGTTCTGGTCACACTGTGTCAATTTGTGTATACCATACCAGTTGTCCATTTGGCTGGTTAAAAAAAATATTGCAAAATTTCTGGTAACAAGTGTGTTAATAAAATTAAATATTCTACTCCTTACAATATTTAAGTCTCATTGATTATTTATTTGATGTAACCTGAAAAATATTGATTTTATCTGTGATTTATTCTCCATCATCTTAATATACATAGCGTGACAACACCCAACTGCAATTCTACATACAGTCAGTCAAGTAACTCTTTACACATATGTACATATGTACAGTACATTATGTATATATATTCTGTGACAATGATTTCAATGAAACATACGTTTAAAATGTGCTCAATTTTTTCAATAGAGTGTGTGTTTTAATGTGTACTAATATACTAATAATGATATCATCCAGTGCCCTGGGCCTGGGGCTTGTTCGTCATCCAGCAGCTGGTCTTGTAACATGTATAGAATGTTAAGCAGTTCAATCGATAATATGCCAAAATACATACATATGTACATATATTGTTCAGTTCAAGCGCAAATACATTTTCATATATATACATAGATATGTACATAATTATGACTGCTCACACATGTACATGTATGTGCTTTGCCTTGTCTTATTAAAAGCCGAAGCCGATAGCCAAGAATTCCAATGCCAATGCATACATACAAATTTATGCACTTTCTGTGAACAAAATTCATCTTTTTATGTATTTTATGTGAAAATGTAAGTGTTTATACTGTTAAATGATGCCCTCAAGAATTGCGTAATTCTTGCGCCTTGCCCTGGTTCAGAGATGCTTTAAAATTAGCATAGAAATGTACCTATTCCCATGTACCTATTGTGAATGTACACAACTTCTAAAATGTTCTCTAAAATGTTTTTCGATGGTCTAGGTTGAAATATTCAGTGCGCATGCCTTTGCACATATCTATACAGTATTCACATGTGTGTGTATGAGAAAGTGTCAGTTTGTGTAAGTTTACGCGATTTAACTCTCCTACTCTCACAAATTCACATATTTCGATTGCCACATATAGAAATCGAATATCACAAAACTGAATACTCAACTGTATTATATACAACATTTAAAACAAATGTAGGTTGTTGCTGTTGTACAACTCGATTTGTATACTAATTAAAAATAGGTACAGCATCAAAGGCCTAACAGGATTTCTTTCATCTGAATTCTGATCTAAGCAATTTATGTGTAACCTTTTTTTTAGTCAAAATCATGACGCAATCAATATTGATTTGTGTTTTTATTACATGAGTGAGAGCTTAGCTTATTATGTCATCCCTAATACGCATAAATATCTCGATTAATAGAGAAGACATTCGTTTCGTTATACTTATCATTGAGATAACAAAAGTACGTATGTTAACTTTTGTCCGTAGTACAAACCTGCGTCATAAACGTACTTGACTACGTCATTACTTGCTTTGTCAGAAGTCAAGATTTTCACTTATCTTACTGCCGTAAGCCCGCATGTCCATAACACTATTTATTAATAAATATAGTACAAGTACTGTTTATTGCTAAGTAAGTTCTGTGCAACTCTAGTAATTTGTATTATGTTATTGTTATATATTAATAATTAGAAGGTAAAGTGCAAATAATTTCGTAAAAGTACAAAATGTTCTGGTATCTGTATCCCCCATTGATGCAAAATGTACTAAACAAATATACTAAGACATCAAACAAAATCTAAAACACGCGGATAAACACTTATAATATACAATTAACTTGCTACTATCGTAGCCAGATATTTGGCCCAGCGTTCTTTCATTCGTTTTAAGAAATATTTAAACAATCTTAAAGATTGAAAGATCATTTTCTGATAATATTTTACACGAGATATATAAATTCATTTGGCAAAAGTGCAGACTTATGCAGAAGGGATAATGATCTTGTGGTGTGTATCAACCAAACTATTCAAAACGAAAATGCACAATATTCATTGCTTTTATTCAGTTTATAATAAATAAGAATATAAATATAATAATATAGTATAATTATGCATACTCTTAAGTTAATATATTCTGGAATAGTCTCTTATTGATATTGCAAAAGACCAAACAAACTATTCAAAACGAAAATGCACAATATTTATCGCTTTTATTTAGGTTATAATAAATAAGAATACGAATATAACCCGTGCGTTATATAGACCCAGGTGAGACATAACATTTCAGGCAGAAGCAATCTAATTATATACAATTGAACAAAGATATATACTCACGCAATTGTGATTGAGGCATTTTAATCACCGTCAAGAGCACGTTACATGCCAAAAATAAAAATTATTTCGTTTCGTCTTTCACAAAAATATATAACGTAAAGTATATATGACATACAGAAAGTTCATTTGTCTTAACATTTAACGTTCAAATTGAAATTTACCTTGAGTTTTGTAAACATATTTTTGTTGCGTTTGTTTTTGTTAAGGCTGTGCAGCACTGAAAAGTAAAGTTTCAATGTATCGAGAGCAACAGTCGAGCTGTTAGCTGACACAATCATTTGGTGTTATGCTCAACTTTCTTGTCCGATCAAATTGAAATTTGGAAGATACATAGATATTTAAATCAGCTTAGTATATGTCAAAGTAACTTTTATACGCCACTTACAAATCGACTTTAAAATTTAAATTATTGATTTGTAGGGGGTGTGAGTGTGGCAAACAACATTTGAAATAAACTTGATAAGCGTATAGTATACAGAAACCTTCATGCCAAATTTGGAAACTAGATTTTATAATAGCTGAGATCTGTGTGTTCACACAGACAGACATGGATCAATCGACTCGGCTAGTGATCCTGAGCAAGAATATATATACTTTATGGGGTCTCCGACGCCTCCTTCTGCCTGTTACATACATTTGCACAAAGTTAGTATACCCTATTTAGACCATTTGCAATGGTCGAAGGGTATAAAAAGTTGTAGTCTAAAACATAAGCAACATTATAGAAACAAACGCTTGTGTTTCCTAAGCTCACTATGGTATGTTCGCGGGCTATGCTATAAAGCCCAAATATTTTACTATCATCATGTCTCAAATCATCTGCTTGAATACCCTCATTTCTCATGCTGGTTCAGCCTCAATTGGGCATGCCTTTCATTTAATTTTGTTTAGCAATTATGTTATTAACGGTAGAAATTTATAACCACCCGTATAAACATTTAAAATCCGCAGATATTATAACCAATGGCCACAATCGATGGAAGACCGGCGCAATATGGAATTACACTCAAGCAGTTACGGGAGCTTATGGAGCATCGGGGAAGAGAAGGTGTAGAAAAAATAAATGAACTTGGTGGCATTCATGAGATATGCAAAAAGCTCTATACATCTCCAAATGAAGGTAGTTATATATAGACTAAAAAGTAATATCTAACATAAATAAGCATAGAATCATAGGTCTGTCAGTGTAAAAAGTCATATATATATTTAAAGGGTGATTTTTTAAGAGCTATAGGAAAGTTTTTCAAAAAAATGACATAAAATGCACAGAAATGCAAGAAATCTTTATTTGAATGTTTGAAGATTATTTCATGCAAATGTTGAGCGTGACTGCGCCTCAAATGCTCCATCCGCTCTCTATTTCCAATTTTGGCATACTCTTTCCAACAGTTCGGAATCTCGGTATCCCAGCGGGCTTGTCTCTATAGACATTGTATTTAACATAGCCCCACAACAAAATAGTCTAAAGGCGTTAAATCGCACGATCTAGTCCCGAAATAAAATGTGAAAGACGTGAAATAAAATGTTCACCTCTCACTCGCCACTCTCAATAAGTCCATTGTTTGGCGTGCTGTGTGGCATGTGGCAAACCTCATGTCATGCAAGTCAAGCTCTTGCATTTGGCAAAGCTAAAGTTTAATATCATCTCACGGTATCGCTCACCATTCACAATTACGTTACGATTCGCATCATCTTTGAGGAAGTACGGTCTAATGATGGTCATCTTTAACACTGTCGAATACAGTTCGCACTGTACGTAAGCGCGCGATGAACTTTCTTAACAGAGTACGCATTTTGATAATAAAATGCAATAATTTGCAGCGCGTTGTTCGTTTGTAAGATGAGTTATGGTTAAATTTTATACCAAACTGGAGATGTTTGACTGTGATATAAAACACAAAACGTGCGTCAGTTGTGTAAACCAGTGGATTCGGATGGTCAAAAAACATATAGAAACATATATCGCATGACCCGATCATGACCCCCCATTATTTTTTTGGATTCAAGTCAAAGCTAACACGTGCTACGTAATTTTTGACTTCGGATTCGGGCTAAGAAGGTTAAAATACATTTCAATGCGTATATCGCATGCCCAGATCAGGATTCTATATATATTTTTGGGGCTATTCATAGCTTTTTCAGTTTTTTGAGGTTATGTCGAAGTCCAGACGTGATATCACAATTCTGACATCGGATTCAGCGACCGAAAATACATATATGTAACTGCATATGCCGCATACCCAGATCATAACACTTTATTTTTTTTGTGGGCCTGTGTAATCGGACAGTCAGTTTAAAAAAAGGAGAGTTGCAGTCGAGAAGTTGAACGAGGGAGTCGTTGATAAAGTTGTCGTTGAGTCGCAGTGGAAGAGAAGTTGTAAAAGGCAGACAAGTCGGTTTGCTTTTCAAAATAAAGACGTCGATCGGTTAAGTCGCACTGCCGTTAATCATGTTGCGAGAGCATCAAACTCATTTTCGTTAAAGTAGAACCTAAAGTAAAGTGAAGAAACTTATTATTTGTACAATCTAATATACAGGGTCCGCCACGTAACTTTTTTTTTTTTAAAACAGTGCGCACAAGATCGATCGTAACGTTAGCTGTGTGGCACGGAGCGCCGTCTTGCTGGAACCAAATGTTGTCCAAGTCCTCCTCTTCGATTTCCGGGAAGAACCAATCCGTTAACATGGCGCGGTAGCGTTCGCCATTGACCGTAACGGTGGCTCCTGCCGCATTTTCGCCTCACGCACACTCTCGGCCACAGCAGCGATATTACCGGCAGTACGCACTTTTTTTGGTTTCTCACGCGTTGGTTTATCAATAATTGTGCCGGTTTCTCTCAATTTTTTCAAAAGAAAGCGCACATACGGACCGGACGGTGCTTTGTTACGGCTCATTTCCGTGCGTAATTTTCGCACACATTCTGCAACATTACCGTAATTATATTTTAACGCGTTCCTCAATCGTATACTCAACCATTTTTGTTCAGCGGAAGGATAAAACTAACTTTCTGTCAAATCAGATGCGACATCAGTGTTACCACAGTCAAAATAACCACTAGTTAAAAAAAAAATGTTAGATGGCGGACCCTGTATACTACTATCATCTAATATATAAATAAATATTACATATATATTGCATTGCATTTTGCAGGCCTCAGCGGGTCAAAAGTTGACGAAGAGCACAGGCGTGAAACGTTCGGCTCGAATGTAATACCACCGAAACCCCCAAAAACATTTTTAACTCTCGTCTGGGAGGCGCTTCAAGATGTAACACTTATTATTTTAGAAGTAGCTGCATTAGTATCACTTGGTCTATCATTTTACAAGCCCGCCGATGAAGAGGAAAAGCGTAAGTGCAACTCATTACCTCATGGACTCTCATCTTACCAGATTCATTTCAATTTTGTCATATGTTTGTAGCTTTACTTGAAGCGGAAGAAGAACATCATGGTTGGATTGAGGGTTTAGCTATACTTATATCGGTTATTGTTGTCGTTATCGTTACTGCCTTTAATGACTATTCAAAAGAGCGACAATTTCGTGGCTTACAGAGTCGCATCGAAGGCGAGCACAAATTTTCAGTGATTCGGGGCGGAGAAGTTTGCCAAATATCAGTTGGCGATATACTTGTTGGTGATATTGCACAGATTAAGTATGGTGATCTACTGCCAGCCGATGGCTGCCTTATACAAAGCAACGATCTTAAGGTAAGCAACTCCTGCCCATGCCATTTAAAACATAAACATAATTCCTTCTATTCGATTAGGTTGACGAATCTTCATTAACTGGCGAATCGGATCATGTAAAAAAGGGCACAGATGTCGATCCTATGGTACTCTCTGGCACCCACGTCATGGAAGGCAGTGGCAAAATGGTTGTTACAGCTGTTGGAGTTAATTCTCAGGCTGGTATTATTTTCACTCTGCTTGGCGCTGCGGTAGACGAACACGAAGCTGAGATTAAGAAGATGAAAAAAGGTACGTTCAAAAGAGGACAAACAACTTGTTTTATATTTAGAGCATATCTATATATCGTCGCGTGTCTCTGACGTTTCTAAACTTTTCCCCAATTAAAAGTTGCATTGAAATACAGTAACTGAAGCGCTCTTAACTGCCTTGAATGGTCCTAAAATGACTATAATTATACACTTGCTTCTGACTAAAATTAAAACTCAACTGTCACATGTATATATATATTTAAAGGCCTGTCTGTAGCTGAACTAAAATTACTTTCCTACATTTTGTACGTTATTCCGGCGCCAGTGTGGCCTTTTTAACATACTTTGGTTGCCAAAATTTGAGCCTTTTTTTGAGCAGGCTGAAATATAAAAATACTGTATTGGCTGAGCTGTTAGCGTGCTCAACTGAACCGGGCTCAACTCCCGTCTATGCATATACATATATATATACATATGTACATATGTATTGTATATTGCCTCTGTTCTTGTATTGAAAGCGTACATTTCGTAAGCGAAACAATTGATTTTAATTTGTTTCGCTTGCTTGCTTACTTAATCTTTTTGAGTTCCATTATTAAAAATTATCGATATTTTTGTTACGATATTTATTACGTACTGGTGATTGCAAAAATATTACGCTGGCTTAAACTTATTCAACCGACGACTTTGATTCTGTAGGGATTTATTTTTAGTTCATCTGGAAACAGACATTTAATTGTTAAATATTATGTGTCTAATAAATACTATGATTATTAAACATACTTACTACCGATAATGTCTATAATTATATCGTTTATGTTTTATATTTTTTATTTTTCCATATTCGAATTGTCATCCGTGAATTGCATGATGTCAATTGATTGAACCATCTTTAATCTCCTTCATCTACCTTTAAAAATCAACCAACCAAACCAAATCAATCAAACCAACCAAACCAAACCAATCAAACCAAATCAAACCAAACAACAAACCAATCAACCGAACAACCAATCAAACTGCCACCAAAAACACCAAAATGTAACATAATGTTATCAAAAAATGGAACGACGAATAATATTTCAATAATTCAGAAGCTAAAAAGGCGGGCAAGCAAAAGAGCAAAAGCTTGACAGGTGAAATATTCTTTATATCTAGAGTTATATTCTAAAAAACACATTAACGATGTTGAAATATATATGAACTACTGGAGACTAATATAATCAATTCCTTATCATAAATATAAAAAGAGTTGAAGCAGAAGACTCGATATAAACTGTGTTTAAGTCGTTGGCTAAGGATTCTTCTTTTTAAATATGTATAGATTTACTTCAAATACAATGTTTAGGACTACTTTCTTTTATTTATTTACATCATTTAGAGATAGTTATAATATTTATACATAATTTTGCATAAAACACAGGTGATAATGATGGCCGCACCCCTATGAAAGCAACAATCAATGCCCCACAGGTGCGTACAGCTGCTAGTGAGCCTATTAAATCGGAATCTGATGGAAATCATGTGCAACAAGCGTCAACATCGACTGCTGAGACTGGTCATAAAAAGGAAAAGTCTGTGCTGCAGGCTAAGTTGACAAAACTAGCCATACAGATTGGATACGCTGGCTCTACCATTGCCGTGCTCACCGTTATCATATTAATCATACAGTTCTGCGTCAAGACATTCGTGATCGACAACAAGCCATGGAAAAACACCTATGCTAATAATCTAGTCAAGCATTTGATTATTGGTGTCACAGTATTAGTGGTGGCAGTGCCTGAGGGACTGCCGCTGGCTGTAACATTATCTTTGGCCTACTCAGTAAAGGTAAAGAAGGCTGCCATTTAATATATCCCGACTTTAACTAATGATATGGCCGTATATTTGTATTTGTTATTCACAGAAAATGATGAAAGATAATAATTTGGTGCGTCATTTGGATGCGTGCGAGACAATGGGCAATGCAACTGCAATTTGTTCAGATAAGACTGGTACTCTTACAACTAATCGTATGACTGTCGTGCAGTCCTACATATGTGAAAAGCTTTGTAAGGTGCTGCCAACGCTAAATGATATACCACAGCAAGTGGGCAACTTAATTACAATGGGTATCTCAGTTAATTCAGCCTATACTTCTAACATTATGGTGAGAAACAAATGAAAACATATACAAATATTAAATATATTTATTTAAGCATTTGTTAAGTACATTTTGTATTTGAATTAAACTGAGTATATATTATTTTCATTATTATACTTACAGCCTGGTCATAATCCTGGCGATTTACCCATTCAAGTTGGCAATAAAACGGAGTGCGCTCTCTTGGGATTTGTACAAGGTTTGGGAGTTAAGTATCAATCAATTCGAGATGAAATACCAGAGGATAGATTCACACGTGTCTATACGTTTAACTCGGTGCGTAAAAGCATGGGCACTGTTATTCCTCGACCCAACGGTGGATATCGCTTGTACACCAAAGGAGCATCAGAAATCATTATGAAAAAGTATTCAAAGAAGAAGCAAACAACTGAAAGTTATAACATTATATACTCACACATAATTCTTTTAGATGTTCATTTATATATGGCCACGAGGGAACTTTGGAAACGTTCACACGCGATATGCAGGATCGTCTGATACGTGAAGTTATCGAGCCAATGGCGTGCGACGGTCTGCGTACTATATCAGTTGCCTACCGTGACTTTGTTCCCGGCAAAGCGGCGGTCAATGAGGTGCACATTGATAGTGAACCCAACTGGGATGATGAAGAGAACATAATGACAAATCTGACCTGCTTATGCGTTGTTGGCATAGAAGATCCAGTGCGTCCTGAAGTGCCCGACGCTATACGCAAGTGCCAACGTGCTGGCATTACCGTACGCATGGTGACAGGCGATAACATAAACACCGCTCGTTCCATAGCAAGCAAGTGTGGTATTTTGAAGCCAAATGATGATTTTCTCATACTGGAAGGTAAAGAGTTTAACGTACGGATTCGCGACGCCAATGGTGATGTAAGATTTATTGTAATTATTATTGTCTAAACTGGTTGTTAACTGCGTATCATTTCTCTTAATCCTCACCAGATTCAACAGCATCTGCTCGACAAGGTGTGGCCCAAATTGCGTGTACTGGCCCGCTCTTCCCCCACTGACAAATATACGCTAGTTAAAGGTCTGTATTGACCACGATTCCCTCCTTCAATATGATATCAATCAAACTATCTTCTTCTTTTTGATTTGCCAGGCATGATCGACAGCACATTAACTGATAACAGAGAAGTCGTTGCAGTCACAGGCGATGGCACCAACGATGGTCCAGCTTTAAAGAAAGCTGATGTTGGTTTCGCCATGGGCATTGCCGGCACTGATGTTGCCAAGGAGGCGTCCGACATTATACTAACCGATGATAATTTCAGCAGCATTGTGAAGGCCGTTATGTGGGGTAGAAATGTCTATGACTCGATAGCTAAATTCCTGCAGTTTCAGTTGACAGTGAATGTGGTTGCTGTCATTGTTGCATTTATTGGCGCTTGTGCAGTTCAGGATTCGCCCCTTAAAGTAAGTTGGTGTAGTTGCGGATGGCGTGTACTGCAGAAATGTTACTAAACTCTTTTATTTTCACTTAATAGGCCGTTCAAATGCTTTGGGTTAATCTTATTATGGACACTTTAGCATCTTTGGCTTTAGCAACAGAAGTGCCAACGCCAGATTTATTGTTACGTAAACCTTATGGTCGCACTAAACCACTTATATCCAAAACAATGATGAAGAACATTTTGGGTCAGGCTCTTTACCAGTTGGTCATCATCTTTAGTTTACTCTTTGTTGGTAAGTTCTAAAAAAATGTCTCTGAACTTACAGAGTATATATATATCGTGGGAGAATGTGGCATATACAATACATACATACAGTGAGTCAAGTACCTCTTTACACATATGTACATGTTAATGATATGTATGTACATATCTGTAGTGTTCCTTGACTTATTGTATATGTTAAGGATGATTTTTTAAGAGCTATAGGAAAGTTTTTCAAAATAAGACTCATAAAATTGAGAGAAATGCATGAAATCTTTATTTGAGTCGATAATACGGTGCATATAATTGAATGTTTGAAGATTATTTCATGCAAATGTTGAGCGCATTCCATTTCCAATTTTGGCATAATCTATCCAACACTTCTCACGCATAAATGCTTCAATGTTGTCCTCCAATGCGTCAATTGAAGCGGGCTTGTCTGTAAAGACATTCAATTTAACATAGCCTAACAACAAAATAGTTGAAAGGCGTTGCACGAGCTAGGCGGCTTTAGTGCTTTAGTGGGTCGATTTAACTGACCATAAAATTAAAGAAGAAGCGATGAACTTTTTTAAAGGAGCACGCATTTTGATAATAAAATGTAAAATTTTGCAGCGCGTTGTTCGTTTGTAAGACAAGGCATTACAAGACTTAAACCTTAAATCTAGTCCCAAGTCTAATACCACAGTTTCTCTTCCCTCACTCTTGGAACTGACCTGACGCGCCAATCATTGCTTAATTCTTAGTAAAATCGGTGACCAATTACAACAACGATAAAAACGCATACAATAAAATACTAAATCTAAGTGCCGCGCCCTCTATCGGTGACAAATAACTTAACTAACTATCGATAGCCAACTTATACGTTCCGCGACAATAAGTATAGAGTGCCCTCGATTGGATTTGCAACTAATTTTAATTATTACTTTAATTATTGAATAGGCGATGTATTACTCGATATCGAATCTGGTCGAGGACAGGAAATTAATGCTGGACCAACGCAACACTTTACAATAATATTCAATACCTTTGTCATGATGACCCTCTTTAATGAGATAAATGCACGAAAAATTCATGGACAGCGCAATGTTGTTGAGGGACTATTTACCAATCCCATATTTTACACCATCTGGATATTCACAATGATCTCTCAAGTATGTGTAAATTGATTTATTATTCAGGTCAGTTGTTAAATAAGTTGTCTTTAACAGGTTGTCATAGTTCAGTATGGAAAAATGGCTTTCTCAACAAAGGCTCTAGCTCTTGACCAATGGCTGTGGTGCATATTCTTTGGCGTTGGTACCCTAGTATGGGGGCAATTGATAACGTCAGTGCCCACTAGAAAATTGCCTAAAATTTTATCGTGAGTAAAAATTACTTAAAATTGTTTAACTAGCCTACAGTGTTTGCATTTGTATACAACTTACAAATAGTAATATATTTTTATAAGTTTAGTCACTTAATTATGCATTTATACACGATTATTGCCAACAGATTACCGATTAAGCTATTATACTATATAGTTATGGTTTTTTAAGGTTCAATATTTTGCAATTAGTTTGTGTTGATTCACAGTTGTTCTTGCTTTATTTTTATTATGCAATAAATACACAAAAAAACGCATGTTATTTTATCATTTAAACAATATAAGAATATAATATAGAGATATATACTTAAAATTAGACTTATACTAGATTGTTAACTGCGCCCCCACTTACTAACTGTTTTAGTTTAAGCAGGACTATTTTCCAATTCGATATGGACTTGTTACACCAATTGTTACATACATTCTACAGACGTGTTACATACATGTCACAGACATATTACATACATCTTACCACTAAGCTTCGAACATATAGAGTACTCAAACAGCGGAAAGTACTCGCTTTCGGTTTGTTATGACCCCAGGAGCCGAAGGGTTTCACGAGTGAGAGATCGGCTCTCTCTCTCTGTTAGCAACCAAAGCTTGTCAGATATGTTACATACATCTTACAGACTTGTTACAGACATGTAACAGACAGATAACAGATAGGTAACAGACATCTTACAGACATGTCACAGAATATGTTACAGACATGTAACAGATATATAATAAACATGTTACAGACATGTAATAGAAATGTTACATACAAATAAACTTTTCAATTATTAAATAAATTAGTATTTTCGGCATAAAATAAAATGTTTACCCCCAAAAAATAAAAATAAAATGGTCCGTTCGAACATGTAAGTAAAAAAACCCTTGAACAAATAGTTTTAGTGAAATTATTATATAAATTAATTTGATTAATTTTCCACTAACTTATAAATGGAATAGTGTAATTGTAACATATGTCCATTAAACATTGAGACTTACTTCAGATGTTAATTTAAGTGCATAAGCTAACATTCAGATGGCGCTCAACTCACTTTTTAAGTCCAACAGTGTTTCTACTGAAATGTCATACTCATTTTACCCTGCAGTTTTTAATCAAAATGTCGCAAAAGCTGGTTTTACATAAAGCTGTCGGCAAATTAGTGTTTTTGTTTAAAGATAAGCCAATCTGCCGTTTTTTAAAGGATTGCCGCGATGGAAAAGAACCCAAAAATAAGATTATACCTGGTTGACCATTAAAATAAAGTGCCAAAACAAAGAAAAACTGCTGTCAAGTGCAAAAATCAAGGTTGATCAATCAACCCGTAAATTAGCTAAATAATTTTGATTTTCAAAGTCTGTCATTCACAATATTTTGAAGAAAAACGACGTAATAGATGGATAACGTAATCGAGCATTAAAATATTCAGCACAATAACTCGAATACCAAACCAACAAAAATACAAAAGTATTGCCGTGCAGTTCGTCATGGATATTGCATTGGCTGAACAATCAAAAAATACCATTTGTGTCGAAAGGACAACAGCCCAATCTGGGCACTTCTCAAAAGTACAATTCATAATACAATTCATAAATTGAACTAGCGAAAGTGGAAAGAATTCGATAGCACCGTACAGAAGCAAAATCGAGACATTCGCTCTAAAGAAGACGATGAAGTGTTATCTAAATGTATTTTTTTATATGTTACCAACAGACTTAAATATCAAATACATATATTTTTTAATTTAACTGTTATTTATTAAACAGCGTATGCCAGAAATTAGTCCCAATGTTTAATGGACATATGTTAATACAAATAATCTTATTGGTTGTGGGCTAATCAATTAATTTCGAATCTGTATTTTTGAAAAACGATATTTATGAATAATGATATTTAATTTAATGAAAGACGTTAATTAATATATGTCAGTTTATAAACATTTATACTTAAATTTCGACCTGTACGTACACATACATACATAGTTTATTGTTATGTCCTGTCCATAGAGCAACATTGAAGTGAGTTTTGAAAATGTTATTCGATTTTTTCAGTTGGGGACGTGGCCATCCCGAGGAATATACAGACGCCATGAATTTGGGTGAGGAACGTTTTGACTCAATTGACTCTGATAAGAAACCTAGAGCTGGACAAATTCTCTGGATACGCGGCCTCACGCGCTTGCAAACTCAGGTAAGTCCTTTCAGTTTCGTATTTAACTACAATAAATACATATACATATATATGAGTAGCTATATTTGTATTATATATATATCAAAATATATTCTACTTCTATAAATACATTTAATATATGTTCAATATATATATTATATATTAATTATAATATGTACACATCAAGTATTTGAATTTTTATTTAAGTTTATTTTGAATCAACTTTACATTTGATTTATACATCCATCAATGGTTCGGATTTCAAATTCAATTTATGTGTATGTGAGATGCAAAATAATAATAGACACTGCGCATATACGTTTTCGTTTTAAAGCTCGGTCTCCAGATGAACTAAATTTTAGACAGCGAAATATTTTTTCACATAATAAATATCATATTAAAAATATCTATAATTTTTAGTAGTGGAACTCAAAAAAGTTTTTTAGGCAAACGAAACAAATGAAAATTAATTGTTTCGCTTACGAAATGTACGCTTTCAATACAACAACAGAGACAATATACATAGTGACAATAGATTTTAAAAAAAGTTTCCACAAACTACAGGAGTCGAGCCCGGGACTGCTGTTCTAGAACTGCGCAACGCCAACAGCTCAGCCAATACATTATTTTTATATTTCAGCCCGCCCAAAAAAAAGGGCTTAAATTCTGGCAAAGTAAAGTTCGTTAAATCAGTCACATTGAGTACCGGCATAATGTGCAAAATGTAGGCAAGTCATATTAGTTCAGCTGGAGACAAGCCTTTACAAAAAACACTAAGCATCGAACATGTAGAGTACTCAAACAGCTGAAAGTACTAGCCCATGGTGTTCGGTTTATTATCACCCCAAGGCCCGAAGTGTTTCACGAATGAACGATTGGCTCTCTTTGGTGAGCAATCCTGAAGCAGCGAACAGCGGCATCAAGTCAGTTGCACAACGACAGCGAAACGATGAACATGGGCATATTTCTTTGCGTTTCAATGCATGTGTGCTATGTATGCACAAGCTCGCATATGCGTTGATTGTGAAGTTTGACAACATGCAAATGCTTCGGCCAGCGCGCCGGCAGCCTGAAGTCAATTTTGTGTTTCGGCTAGTGAATGAGGCACAGTGGGCAAAAATTTGTATCTTGCGGCGAAAATTTTATAACTTTTGAAAACATGTGGCTTGTTCTGCTGTGGATAATTTTATTTAGTAATTATATATTTATGTATTCAGAATTTGTTATTTTAATTCACAAATTTTGTCAATATTGGTAAACTCATAACCAAAAAAAAATTATAATTGTCATAACTTTTTTTTTAATATTATTATTTTGCTTTACAAAATATAATTTAATTATGGATACTAAATCTATCTTCTCAAAAATTATGCATAAATACACATGTTTTCTGATGCTAAAACTAATACCGCCAAATAACCATTTTGGCTCACTGTAATTCGGTCTCTTAGCTCTCGATGACAAAGACAAAAATAAACACACAATTAATTTCACGCTGGCCAGGCGTAGTGTGTTGGGTGTGTGCGGTGCAGAAGGGCTCTCAATTGTAAGGCGCTCACGGTTACCAAACATAAAAATGTTATTAATGGGGATATATTTGTATATTTCAATTCCTTTGGTAAACACATACATATATATATATTAAATAAGGTAATTCAACTAGGAGTCCACGATACGTATTGCACAGATCCCGTAAAACCCTCATTGAGGCAGTCTAGGCTCTCGACGCCGAAACACAAAATTGACTTCAGGCTGCCAGCGCGCTGGCCGAAGCATTTGCCTGTTGTCAAACTTCACAAGCAACACATACATTCATATGCGAGTTTGTGCATACATAGCACACATACATTGCTAGGCAAAGAAATATGACCGTACTCGTTGTTTCGCTGTCGTTGTGCGACTGACTTGATGCCGCTGTTTGCTGCTTCTGGATTGCTCACCAAAGAGAACCGATCGCTCAATCGTGAAACACTTTGGGCCCTGGGGTCATAATAAACCGAACACCATTGAGCAAGTACTTTCCGCTGTTTGAGCACTCTATATGTTCGATGCTTAGTGACAAAAGATTGATTAATTGTTGAATGTTAATTTTTTCGTTTAAAATATCGCTCAATCTCGGATTATTCCACTTCCAAAGACATTTTTAGAAACATTTGATGCAGAACTATAAAATATATATGAAGCTCAGCAGATTATCATTATTTTGTGAGTTTTAATTTTTTATGAGAGGTTTGTACGGTGCTTGTTTTAAAGTCTATTATTAAGTAACTGAGAATGCAAGAAATTAATAAAATATAAAGAAAGAAGAATAAAGATTTCCTGCGACAGACTGAAGAGTTTATAGCTTTGCAGTTTATAATCTACAATATATTAATAATAGATGATACAAATGAAAATGCTTACAAATCCAAAATCATCATCTATCGATAAACGTCGGGCAGTAAATTTGAAAATAAACCGCAGGGTTGTATACAGTTTTCAGGCTTTTTCAATGCTAGCTTTTAATTCTTGTTTCTGTCTTGTTTATATATATGTACATATGTATATATTTATATATTTGAATTTAAACATAGAAAGTAAATACAAAGGAAATTCATTTGAATTATTTATTATAATTATCTTTTACTGTTAGGAATATTCAGATAAATCTACTATATACTGGCATTCGTAATCATGTCAACATGATTACTCAGTTAAACTGAATTCGCCTGCACCAATTTAAGAACATATACATATGCATCAACATATACTTAATAAATTCCAACATTTTATTTGATTTTTTTTTCATTATTATTTATTTAACAATTAGTTTATTGGATTTATTTGTCCGTTATACACAGAACCATTTTTCAATTCAATATTTATAATATTTTGTTAATAGTTTATCTTTTGAATATGTACATTCAAAGTACCCAACTTGCCGTTCAACTCTTCCTACGCCCTTTGTTCTTTGTCTCTGTCCCTGTTCATTGGACGTGGTATTCAAACATTTTCTTAGGCACTTTTCAAATTGCATTGAAGCTTAACTTTTATAAATTATACGAAACTTCTAAACTAATTAATTATATTTATATATTTAGTTTTAATTTGAAAAAGGTATAAATTGAACAGCCTAGCTCAACATGCTTCCACTCCCAACTCTCTCTCTATCTCTATCTCTATACTCTTCTTATTTCTCTGTCTCTATATGCCTTTTATCCAATTATCAAATAATAGCTGCTGAATAGCTTAGACAACAACATTTATTTCAAGTTTCCTATCCTATTACAAGTTTACATCTAGTTTCGTATATATTTGCTAAACTATTTACAATATTTGTGAGTCTCAGAGCCAGTTGTTACTATATAATTGTAGCTTTTCTCTTTACAAATAACTTATTTTTTACTTCAGCACAATACATTAACGAAGTATAAATTAAATGAGGTTAAGCCGAAAATATCAGTTAATTTTACTGTGCTCTGAAAGTTCAAAATGCTTTCTGTACTTGATTATGCGTCTATATACATATGTATTTGGGTCTATTTCGTTTCATCTGCGAACTGCTACAAAAAAAACAAAAAAGCTTTCATATTTCCACTTTAAATTTGCTTTTATTTTGAATCAGTTTTGTTTCATTTTATATTTTTCTGTGATACTGCATGAAAATCGTTCTACACAGGTCTATCAAAATTACTATCAATTTAACCATACATACCACACATATGTTTAAGACTACTTACAACTCTATCCCAAATACAAAAAAAAACAATCTCTATAAAAGTATATTATCAAATTTGTAATACTCATTTCATATATATTTTTCGCCCTCCTTTTGAAATGCTATAAACCAATCCCAAACGATTGATTGATTGATTGATTGAATGAATTATGTAAAACGCCATAATAATATTGAAAAATAACTACCAAATATTATAAAAATCATTGATAATTCGAATTATACCAATATATATGTATATGACTATATATATATATATATATATATATATATATATATATTTATATATATATATTTATATATATATATATATATATATGTGTGTATGTATATATATATAACGCACCTGCAGATATCAGTACCGGTAAGAAAAGTGTAAATCCGTTTAGATATATATATTGGCAACTAGACGATGTTTTTGTTACGCCTCCAACTTACACTGCAGTTTCAGTTCAACAACCCCCCCCACCCCTCTGAATACAAACCCAAATCTAACTAATCCTAGCCTCTTTCACAACAAAAACTAATGCTTCTTCTACTTAATTATTGTAACTTTGTGAGCTGATTTTTATTTTTCTGAGTTCGTCGCCTCCTCCTCTTCTTCTTATTTTTATGAGTATAACTTTTCGTATCTCGTACTGTGGATTATACGTATACGCACGTACATGCATAAATGAACATCCTTCATCACATTGAGAAGAGATTCAAAGTCAATTATTTCAGTGTATAAGTATAGGGAAGAGAGTTAAAGCAATTAACTATCACACCAAATAGCTTTAACAATATGTGTTTATTTATCGCTTACAAATTTTCGTGTTGTAGCAAACACTTGTTAATCTTGAATAACTATTTTACAAATCACAATCAACTATATACATATGTACTTTTCTTTATGTAACATCATGTTTTGTGTCACATAGAAAACATTCAACAATTTAACTTGAAGTCCTCTCTTATTGCAAATCATATACAACTCAAATGGCACTTTAAATTGATCAGGTACTTATCGTAAAAGAGAGTCAATTTTACAAACATTTCTCTCATTTCTCCTTTCAACTGTTCTTAGGGCCTCTCTCCAGATGAACTAAAAATAAATTTTTGGCTGAAAATTCAAATATTTTTTCAATCCCCAGCACGTAATAAATATCGTAATAAATATATCGATATCGATGTTTCGCTTACGAAATGTACGTTTTCAATACAACAAAGAGGCAATATACAATATATTTAATAGATAGATCAATATAAATATATAATAGATTTTAAAAAAAGTTTTCCACAAACTGCATAGACGGGAGTTAAGCCTGGGACTACTGTTCTAGAAGTGCGCAACGCTAACAGAGCAGCCAATACAGTATTTTTATATAGTATTTTATATTTCAGCCCGCCCAAAAAAACTGGGTGCCGGCATAATGTACAAAATTTAGGAAAGTCATTTTAGTTCAACTGGAGACAGGCCTTTACTAAAGTTTAGTCTTTCCTAAGAAAAAGTTATCAAGTTTTTTTTACATTAAATAAAATCAATCTGCAAAAAAGCATTTCAGTCCGATGCTGAGTTTTCCAATTGCAGGACAGGCAAATTTATAAATACAAATTCATTCATTCTGGCTATGTCGGAATTCTGTTTTCCGATACTATTAAATATGTTGATATGATGAATTATGTAAAATTTTGTTAGACTATAGAATGCAGCTTCAAATTAAACTGTTCCGTTAAAACGAAGTTGATAAAATACTCACTTGACATTCAATTTTGAGCATCGCGTTTTAAATTGACTAACTAACACATACCCTAAGTAAAACTGCGTTGAAAAGACTAATATTTCTAAGCGCAATACTGACATACTTCTGATCTTAATCATAACTAACAATGTATGTATATTTTTATCATGAAAATGACAATTTTATTTGATATTGTCGGCATATACCTTACATATGACACCGTTTAATAATTTGTTCTTTCTTTTCTTCTTCACTTATTTTTTATTTCAATTCTAATTTTTATTTTTAAAATATCTCAACAAAATTGGTTGTTTCATGTGAAAGCTGTTCTCATTTGTTAATACCAATATTGATACCTTTGCAGGCACTTTAGGAGACATATTCGATTCCATAAAGTATACTCGTGTACAGTGCATCTCAATTGACATTTTGGTAAAGGTTAAATATGTGCCCTCAGTACCGATTTTTTAAAAATTTTTTTACAGAATTATGTCTCGGACTCTTCTAATATATATATATATATATACAGGGTCCGCCACGTAACTTTTTTTTTTAAAACAGTGCGCACAAGATCGATCGTAACGTTGGCTGTGTGGCACGGAGCGCCGTCTTGCTGGAACCAAATGTTGTCCAAGACCTCTTCGATTTCCGGGAAGAACCAATCCGTTAACATGGCGCGGTAGCGTTCGCCATTGACCGTAACGGTGGCTCCTGCCGCATTTTCGCCTCACGCACACTATCGGCCACAGCAGCGATATTACCGGCAGTTTCTCACGCGTTGGTTTATCAATAATTGTGTCGGTTTCTCTAAATTTTTTCAAAAGAAAGCGCACATACGGAGCGGACGGTGCTTTGTTACGGCTCATTTCCGTGCGTAATTTTCGCACACATTCTGCAACATTACCATAATTATATTTTAACGCATTCCTCAATCGTATACACAACCATTTTCGTTCAGCGGAAGGATAAAACTAACTTTCTGTCAAATCAGATGTAACATCAGTGTTACCTGACTCAAAATAACCACTAGTTCAAAAAAAAAATGTTAGATGGCGGACCCTGTATATATACCATAAAGTATATATATTCTTACTCAGGATCACTAGCCGAGTCGATTGAGCTATATCCGTCTGTCTGTCCGGATATCCGTCTGACCAGATGAACACACAGATCTCAGCAATTACAAATTTGGAATGAATGTTCCTATGTACTCGGCGCAGATCAAGTTTATTTCAAATGTTGGGTACCACGCCCACCGCCTCCGCAAATCAATAATTTAATTTTTGAAACCAATTTGTAAGCGCTGTATAAAAGTTACAACTTTCTGTCTTTAACATATACTAAGCTGAATGAATAATCTACGTATTCTTCAAATTACAGTCCGATCAGACAATAAACACAGGAGTTATTCAAGAAAGTATGAGCATAAATTCAAGTGTGTCGCCCGCCTCCCTTGTGTCAGCTAACAAGGGAGCCGGGCGAGTGCGAAGCGCGAGCGAAATTTGTCTGGAATAATATTAAAGCATGTGCTAATTCTAAGTAAAACGTCACAATGATGCGCACAGTGCCGTACAAGCGATTTATTTCGAACAAAAATGGAGACGGACACAAAAATCAGAAATTATGTGCCGTTACAACGGTTAATTTGCCGGTTGCTTGACGCTAATGCAGAATTTCGGTGCGACCGGCAAAAAAACATAATAGAATGTCATTTGATGTGTAATTTCAATGCTGATATACAACAGCTTAAGCGACTGTAAAACATCACATGTGCGCCGTCGAAAGTAATTATGTCGCGAAGATGAAAAGAGCGCCGTAGGCGAAAAAATGTTCCCCTGCAGCGCACTTTTTCTCAACAGTTGAAAGCATGCTTAGCTTTCATTTCAATTAAATCAGTGTGGGACACTGTACTGTCACAAAATGTTGTAGGCAGTCTGGCCCCTTACACAAAAACGCTACAACAAAATGTAAATTTAATTAATTTCAAAATTCAATTAAATTAAAAATAGAAGAGTCCGAGACATAATTCTTTCACCTAAATTCATCATAAATATACCTGTAAAAAATGCAAATTTATAAATTAAATTAAATTAAATTTTAAAAATCGTTGCTGAGGGCACATATTTAACCGTTACCGACTTTTTCTATAAGCTTTTGAAAGGTTCTCCGAATTCTCTAGTGAACTGAAATAAAGACGTCATTCATTTGATAAATAGTTAAGTTTCTGTCCTGTTTTCTTTTTATATCATTTTTATTATATTTTTTTTCAAAATAATAAAAGCTCTCAATTTTTTGGCTCAATTGAATAGGTTTGACCACAAAAACTATTGAACAAAGTATAAAACTATAAGTATTTGAAGGCACTGGGTAATTTAAATAAAAAAGGACGCTGCTTTACGTTATTTAGTATTTGGTATGGTCATCCTTGCTCTCAATTATTTCAAACATGCCGCTTGGTAAGGAATCGTAATAGTTTTTAATTTCATTTAGTGTAATTGTTGAACAGGCTTTTTAAATTGCTTCAACTAGGGTCGGTCCCAGTGTCACTAAATTGTTTTCCTCCTTCGTATACTCTACTGGACAAAAGTCGCCAAATGTTTTCGATAAGGTTAATATCAGGAGAGTAATACAGCAACTCGAGCAATTTGACGACTTGAGCATTTTGATCTTTTATAACCCGAGAGCAGTATAGATGGAAGCGTTGTTATGACCATAAATCCCAAAAAACTGGGGAAAAGTTGTTGGAGCACAGTCTTATACACATTTGCGTTCATCTTCGAGGTGACAAACTGGAGCTCGATATAGCTACCCACATCATGACCTGCACATCATGACCTGCACAAGTGTGATGACGGCTTAAAAAAACATTATTCCTTTCGCATTTCGTGGTATAATAATAATATAATAATAGTAATTACATCCATCTGTTGCATCGAGATTAAATTTCTTTTCGTTGGAGAAAATCAACGTCTTTTAAAATCGTGCTTTCTTGGACAGAAGATTTTTTTTTCCTTCATTTTACCAGCAGAAACTTGAGAACTCAGTTCGTAGGATAAGTCTCTCCGATTTTTTTTTTTTCCTACTTTAATTTTTTTCATTGTCTGCTTCATTACGAAGAAAATTATTTACAACGTTTTGACTTTGACCGATTTAAAGCCAATTTATTCATTATAGCCTTTTATTTATAATTTTTCTAAATCGATTAAAGAGGTTAATTTAAAAAAAAAAAACCCTTATAACAGGCACTTTAAATTTTACAATACAAAAGAAATAAACTGTTTATAATTACGCAATCAAACAAAAAGTGCAGTCAAAAGTGTAAAACCTGTTCAGATGAGCCAAAATATAGTGCATACATTGAGCGAATTTCACAATGAAAGCACAATTCCGAATTACCGTTGCAAGTAGTAAACAAATGAAGGCTCAAAAAGAAAAGATAAACAAAAAGAAGAGAGCAAAATGTGAGAACGATTTAGCAAATCTATTCAGTTGAGCGGCACTGTATATTCTGAATTAAAATGAACGAAAAATAAATGGTTGGCAGAAAAGCCATACAAAATCAAAGCCAGCGTAATATTTTTTCAATCTCCAGCACGTAATAAATATCGTAACAAAAATATCAATAATTTTTAGTGATTGAACTTAAAAAAGTTGTTTAGGCATGCGAAACAAATGAATTGTTTCGCTTACGAAATGTACGCTTTCAATACAACAACAGAGGCAATATATATAGTGTTAATAGATTTTAAAAAAAGTTTCCACAAACTGCATATAGACGGGAGACGAGCCCGGGACTACTGTTCTAGAAGTGCGCAACGCCAACAGCTTAGCCAAAACAGTATTTTTATATTTCCGCCAAAAAAAAGTGCTTAAATTCTGGCAAAGTAATTTTAGTTCATCTGGAGATCGATATATCATCGATGTTCTTTCCAGCTCTATTCTGCACCAGCAACACCAGGACATTTGATATATCCATGTCTGTCTGTCCATCTGTTGCAACGCAAACTGGTCTTAGTTTTTAAACTATCTTGATGAAACTTGGCACATATGCTCCGATTTTTGTAATGGCAACCAAATTAACTACAACTTTTTCTATATATATGTATATATATAATTTATGTTAAAATTTCATCAATATCGGACCACTGTAACATATAGAGCAGCTTTGATTCAATAAATATTGAAAATGCAAATACAAAACCATATAATTCTGCACAACATTATATATAACTATATAGTATTGGAGGAGAAGAACCTGCAAGGGTATACAACTTTCGGCATGCCGAAGCTAATCTTTCTTGCTCGTTTTCATTTACCAAAATGATAACAAAACTTCAAATGTATATCAACATCCAAATACATACATATATTGACTATAAAAACCTTTTGATTTCGATGTTTATACGGTTAACGGCAATTGATATTTTAAAAACTCTTTAACTGTTATTGAAATCACCTTGTCCCTAACTACATATACTTTACAATTTATAGGTTATGTACACACAGGTTTCTATCGTATGTTATATATTTATTGTTATTGAGTTTTGAGTTAGTTTCAGTTAATTGCATTATTTATTTTAAGTATAGTATACAAAATACAAAATACTATAAATTTATCTTTCAAGTTGACTTAATTTGATTACATCATAAGTAATTATAGGATGTTTGTTGTTAATTTTTGTAATTTTAAAGCCGGCGGAACCAATACGAGAGACTGAAGTGTAATTAACAATTGCGATTATAAGCAATAAGTACTTACATATACATATATATAACAATAAACTAACAAACAGTCGTTCAAATACACACACAACATATTTTTTTGTTTTAAAAATACTAGAACAATTTGAATATAATATGGAGAAAGGGGGGAAACTATCATTCTTAATAGAGTTAAATACAACATGACGGTTAAGTGCGTTGCAAAGAGGCAAAGAGACATTTACGAGGTGTGTTCAAAAAGTATCGCGAATTTTGAATTTTCGCGGGTTACGTATGTATAATCGAATTTCGATTTTTTTTTGTTTTGTTATGTTGATACACTCTTCCCGAACATCTGTACCAAGTTTCAAGTGTATAGCATATTTTGTTTGGTTGTGAGATGCGTAAAGGTTATAAGTGCTTTGCGTGCTCGCCGATTTTTGTTTTTTTCGGTCTTGGCTCACATGGGCTCTTCCATTGGGACAATTGGGCTTTGGTTTCGATATCATAACCATATACCCATGATTAGTCATGATTAGTTGACCCTTTTGAGTAAATCTGGGTCATTCAACAGCTCTTGAGCGATGCTCATGCGACGGTTCTTTTGGTCAAAATTTAGCAATTTTGGAACAAACTTCGCTGACACACGTCACATGCCCAAAACGATAGAAACAATTTCGATATACCGACATCCTCAGCAACTTCTCAGATAGTAATTCGACGATTATCCAAAACAATTTTCTACACTGCTTGAACGTTTTCATCCGTTGTTGACATGCTTGGGTGTCCAGAGCGAGGCTCGTCATTGGCATCTTCTCGGCCATCTTGGAAGAGTTTGTACCACTTGTAAACATTTTTTTACTAAGAACAATTTTACCGTATGCCACTATCAAAATTTCAAGTGTTTCGGAGCATTTTATTTTATTTTTTTTTTATTCAAATCCTTTGATCCATATTTTTCGATTGCAAAAAATCGGCAAGCACGCAAAACACTTATAACCTTTACGCTTCTCACAACCAAGCAAAAAATGCTATACACTTGAAAATTGGTACAGATGTTCGGGAAGAGTGTATCAACATAACAAAACAAAAAATGGAAATTCAAACATACGTAACCCGCGAAAATTCAAAATTCGCGATGCTTTTTGAACACAATTTAATTTAAACAATACATTACACTGTGCAGATAATCCTTTGAATATTTTAATTATTAATATTATTAATTACGCGTTCTTTGTCAATTTTACAAAACGTTCCCTTAGCTCTCTTAAACGATAGTGACGCTCTACCGCGCTTCTTGCGTTATTCAACACTATCCTATCGATAGGGTTTACGATAGCTAAATAAACGTACGATAGTGTATCGAATAATGTCACACTTAACAACAAAAGACCATGAAGCATTGAACCATGAATGTATAAACTTCTCAAAGAGCGGAAAGTTCTCGCCAGATGCTTTTGGTTTATTATGACGCCAGGAGCCGAAGGGTTTCACGAGTTCGGCGATCGGCTCTCTCTGTTAGCAACCCCAGCAGCAGCGAACAGCGGCATCCACTCAGTCGCACAACGACAGCGAATTGATGAGTTCAGGCCTATTTCTTTGCTCTATGCGAGCGTTTCAATGTTTGCGTGTATGTATGCACAAGCTCGCATATGACAGCGAGTCATAATAAACGGAAAGCAACTAACGAGTACTTTCCACTGTTTGAGTACTTTATATGTTCGATGCTTGGTGATAAGACTTAACATATTCGAGTATAACTTAACAACACTACAATTTATTATTATAATAAATGAAAGAACAACAAAATATAAAAGAATGTAAATAATGATGAACTCCTTTAGTCACAACATGCATTAGAAATTTAAAAGTCACACAAAAAAGATAAAGAAAGTTCCTCCCTGTCCATTTTATAATCAATTTACAATGTGTATGTTACATACATACATACAGTATGTCTAGAAACACTACATATATATATGTACATAACATTAACATGTACAAGTAACTTTTTACTCAAATGCACATATTAATGTAATTAACATGTACAGATAATCAAGTAACACTTTACTCAAATACACATGTTAATGTAATGTACATATGTACAAGTCTTCATTCAAAGTAAATAATAATACTGGACATCGTTTAAGAAAGTGGTTCGCAAATGGTCATTATTCAGATATTATACTGGACATCGTTTAAGAAAGTTGTTCGCAAATGGTCATTATTCAGATATTATTTTCTATAGTCACACTGAAATAATAAATATATAGATAACATAATTAAATTGAAAATAAAAGCTATGATAAAATAAATACAATAACCAGAAATATTCAAATATAAGGAAGTATCAACATAAATAATCGTAGATTAACAACACATGAACAATAATAGATATAGGTGCATTATTAAAACAAATACTAGGTTTTTTGAGAACAGGCTCATACAAACACAAAGCTAAACACATCAAGGTAAACAAAACGACAAATACAAAAATATTGAATACAACATCAGGAAGAACAAAGAAATCGATTGGTATGTCTGCTGGGTTTTTCATTAACATATTTGTCTGTTTATAAACTAAAAAAAGAAAGTAATCGGAAAAATCGATAAAAACTAACCGAGCAAACAAGCAACGACAAGTTGAACAGCCGATTACAACCAACCAGAACAACAAATACTACAAATGAACAGCATCAACAAGGTCTACTCTCTCTACTACTACTATCTGCCATGACTACTACTACTTATGTATCTCTTCTACACTACTTCTACTACTACTATCTACAACACTTCTAATGAGCATTAAAACGTATGTAAATTGAAATTTTGATTTATAACAAATTACAAAAGGATAAAAAATATCATTTAACGTAAAGTGCACGTGAAACTAAATTCCATTTGAAGCATATCTCTGTTAACAGTTAATCGGTGCAGTAGACTCTCTCTTATATTTGTAGCATAAATACCGATTGAAAACACGTGGTGTATGCACTCTTGTGATAATCCCCAACCTACTAATTAACATCTATAGCTCTCTACATATTAAGCGTTATCTTTCTCCTTGACGAACACAAAGACAAACCCAAATATGATTTTTGTTTTTTTTTTCAACTTTTAGTTTTAAAATTAGGAGCTTGAAATTTATTTTGTGTGTAAATGGTTATGGTAAAAATAACATTAATAATGTAATAGCAAATTAAGTGGGTTATACGAAGCTAAGAACCTTCTGCCTCTGGTTCCTTATAATACAGGTTGATTTTTGAAGACCTATAGATAACTTTATCAAAACAAACACATACAATTGAGAGAAATGCATGAAATCTTTATTTGAATCGATATTACGCTGCATATAATTAAATGTTTGAAGATTATTTCATGCAAATGTTGTTGTCATACTCTTTCCAACACGAATAAATGCTTCAATGCGTTAATTGAAACTGTCTTGTCTGTAAAGACATTCGATTTAACATAGCCCCACAACAAATACGAGCCCCAACCACTATTAATTCGAACAGCATGTGTTTTTGGCAGTGTGCAATGTTCAACACACGATATTTTCAATACTATTACAGATAGCGTATGCCAGTGAATTTTGTGAATTTTTTTTGAAGAGAATTTTATTCTCTTTACGATGACAAAAAAAATAGGAGTAATTTATTCAAAAGATAAACTTATCAGATAAGAAAAAAATGACTACTATTAATTCGAACGCTGCGCAAGCTTACCGTTATCTAAAGAAGAACAAAGCAAAAGCAACCAATGTAACGGAATCACTATCTAGTTATAATCTGCAAACAATGCAGAATGCAAAAAATTTAATATTACTGCAGATCAGTCAAAGTTTAGCAACGATGGCACGTGGTAAGCCTATTTGCACCGAAATCAGAGAATTGATCAAAGATTATTATAAATCTGGGAAGACAATTACTGAAATAAGCAAACAATTAAATTTGTCTAAATCGTCGGTGCATGGGGTGATCCAATTGTTCAAAAAAACTGGGAATATTGAAAGTAATATTGCAAATAGAGGCCGAACATCATCAATAACACCCCGTGACAAAAGGGAACTGGCTAAAATTGTAAAGGCTGATCGTCGCCAATCATTAAGAAATTTGGATTCAGAGTGGTCGCAGAAAATTGGTAAAACTGTCAAGCGAGAATGGACGGGACTGCAGTTAAAAAATATTGGATATGATTTCTATAAAGTATGTTTTGTTATTATTTATGTATCATACCCAGTAACTTATCTAACTCGTAGGCCAAGGAAAACACCTTGCTTACTATACGCTTCGTCAAAAAAAAGCGTTTGCAATAGGCTCAGGAAAGAATGTCTTGGACTCAAAGGCAATGGGCCATCATCATATTTAGCGATGAAGCTAAGTTTGATGTTAGTGTCGGCGATACGAGAAAACGCGTCATCCGTACAAAGACAGAAACATACCATAAAGACTGCCTTTAAAGGACAGTAGTTTCCTGCAAGCATTATGGTATGGGGATGTATATCTGCCAAACGATTAGGAAAGCTGCATTTTATTGAAGGGACGGTTAATGTTGAAAAATATATTAATATTTTGGAAGAAAGTTTGCTGCCATCAATACAAAAACTGGCAGATTGTGGTGAATTTACTTTTGAGCAGGACGGAGCATCATCGCACACAGCAAAACAACCCAAAATTGGCTGCAATATGCAAAGGTTTTAGATTTGCCATCAAATAGTCCAGATCTAAGCCCCATAGAAAATATTTGGTGGCTAATGAAAAGAAAGCTTCGAAATGAGCCACAAAGGAGCATTTCTGACCTTAAAATTAAGTTGCAAGAGATGTGAGACTCGATTTCTCGAGAACATTGTCAAAATTTGTTAAAATCAATACCAAATCGAGTTAAATGTGTAATACAGGCCAGAGGCGACGTTACACAATTCTAATATTAATTAATTTGTTATATTATGCTGCGTTCGAATTAATAGTGGTCATTTTTTTCTTATCTCTTAAGTCTGTCTACCTTTTGAATAAATTACTCATATTTTTGTTGTTGGAAATACAAGAAATTTTTCATCGTAAAGAGAATAAAATTCTCTTTTAGACAAAATTCACTGACATACGCTATCTGTAGTAGTATTGAAAATATCGTGTGTTGAACATTGCACACTGCCAAAAACACATGCTGTTCGAATTAATATTGGTTGGGGCTCGTAGTCGAAAAGCGTTAAATCGCACTATCTAGTCCCGAACGTGAAATGAAATGTTTACCTCTCACTCGCCTCTCAATAAGTCCATTGTTACGTGAGTGCTGTGTGGCATGTGGTACTGTCTTGTTGAAACCACGTGTCATCCAAGTCAAGTTCTTGCATTTTGGCAAAGATTAAGTTTGATATCATCTCACGGTAGCGCTCACCATTCCAGTTATGTTACGATTCGCATCATCTATGAAGAAGTACGGTCCAATTGATGGTCATCATTAACACTGTCCGATACAGCTGCGATATTTTTTACAGTTCGCACTCTACGTCTACGTAAGCGCGCGATGAACTTTCTTAAACAGAGCACGTATTTTGATAATAAAATGCAGTAATTTGCAGCGCGTTGTTTGTTTGTAAGACAATTCATGGTTAAATTATAGACCAAACTGAAGATATTTGACAGTGATAGAAAACACGAAACATGCTGTGAAAACCAGTGTTGCCAACAAAGATAATAGCTAAAAAATCACCCTTTATATAGTTAACCATTGTTAGACATTGTTAGTTAATTGATACCGAACTACAGATTGCATAGTTAGCTACATTGATCACTTCGTTGGTTTGACAACGTGTATGCTTTATATAGTTGTATGATTTATGATTTATATATTTATGTTATTTTTTCGGTTTTTTCGGATTATACACACACACATCTGTATCTTCAGAACCTTGCTGATTTCTTTTGCTATGTAAAGATTTTACTCTTTCCTGGTCTTCCGCTCGCTTCCTACCTGTACGTACATATCTATACACTTTGTATGAATATCTCGTATTCGCTATCCTTAGTTATTTAAGAAAGTGTCACACTATAAAAGCCACAGTTATGTATGTATATATATTCCGCGTCCACGAAGTAGGGCTGGAAAAACATCGATGTATCGATATATCGTCGATGTTCATTGCAGCTCAGTGCCAAGTTTCATCAAGATAGCTCTAAAACTGACAGACTCGTTTGCATTGCAACAAACGGGCAGTAGAGTTTTTGATTTGGATTTATTTCAGGGACTCAGTTCATTTTTCGAAGAACTATCGTTCAATCGTTAGTTCGTTCGATCTAGTCTTTTAGTTCGTTCTATAAATCAATCTTTAGTTCGTTCGTTCAGTTTGCGGATTGGTTCAAAAGAACTTAGTATGAACTAACGATACAACTCTAAAGGACAGGCAGACATGGCTAAATCGACTTCCCTGGTAATGCTGACTCAGAATATACATATGTACATACATACATACATATATATATACTAAGTTCGTTTGAACCAATCCGCAAACTGAACGAACCAACTAAAGATTGAACTATAGAACGAACTAAAAATTGAACTATAGAACGAACTAAAGATTGAACTATAGAACGAACTAAAAGACTAGAACGAACTAACGATTGAACGATAGTTCTTCGAAAAATGAATATATATATATATATATATATATATATATACATGTATATGTATACTTAATGTGTTCGCAGATGTCTGCTAAAGTGTGTCTTCAGGGATTTTATTGTCGCACTTTTGTTGTTTAAGGCGCATTCCCACAGTATGGAACTGCACATGCAAAAATAAAATCGCTGAAGACGGCTTGCCCAAGTGCAGCCGAAGTATATACATAGGATTTAAAAACAACACGAATCCTTCTTTGAATTTAAGTTCAAACCTAACCTCGAGCCGGTAAAAATAACTTACATACGTACATATGTCTGTATGTATATAACAAGCAAGGTCGCTAATGCGAACATTAATGTAATATATATAATAATATCAGACCCACTAACATCTAAAAGAAACACACATAATACACAATAAAAATATATGTATACTTTCTCTGCTAAAATATTGATTTTGTTATTACTCACTGCATGTATTTGCAGTGAGTCAAGTAACTCTTTACACATATATATATATATATATGTACATTACATTAACATGTGATTTGAGTAAAGAGTTACTTACCTTACCTATCTGTAATTAATTTTATATGCATTTGTGTAAAGAGTTACTTGGCTTGGCTCACTATATGTATGTATATTTATTACAACCCTACGTTGCAGAAACACATTTAACGTAGTGTTTCGTCCTCACCTAACTGCATGTCGCGTTGACCCGTAACTGAAAAAATGGGAGTAATGGTTAATTAGCTGCCTACTTCACTGATAGGGCATGATAAATAATGATTTTAGGTGAAAGAATTATTTGGCGGCCGCTTTTAGTTTTTTTTCAATTTAATTTTGAAAATAATTAAATTTAAATGTATTTTGTTGTTGGCCAACTCTCAGTAAACGTCACAACGATGCGCACTGTGTCCCACAAGCGATTTATTTCAAACGAAATGTTTTTCACGCACAATAATGTTTTATTTAATGAGTTGTATATTGGGTAAGAATTGGCGCCTGCAACTAGAACTCGTTGGTCGGCAGACTGGCGCCAACGAAGATGCTTAATAACACAATGTGCTTTCAGAATATCATATGTGTGCGACAAACAAAAAATTGTTCATAAAAAAAAAATCGCGCGCGCTGTTTTTCTAAACACTGAATTTTCTTGCTTGCTCAGTTTTCATTTCAAATGAATCGGTTTGTGGGACAATGTACCGTCACAAAATGTTGCAGGCAGACTGGCGCCTTGCACAAAAATGCAACAACAGAATACATGTAAATTTAATTATTTTCAAAATTCAATAAAAAAAAGTAGAAGCGACCTATAATATATATGTATATGAAAAACAAATTTTAAAAATCGGTGACGTAGGCAGCTAATCAACCTTTACAAAAATGGGTTCTACTCAATGAGTTGTTTTGTTGTTGCGTTTTAATATATTAATTTGTATCGATAAATTTTGAAATTTTTCAAATTTAAATTGAACAATTTTTGGTTAACTACCACAGTTAACACAGTTGTTGTATACACACAGCTACACGCATGTGTCGTCGCATACAATACAAATAATCGTTATCGATGTTATTATTGCTATTCCATTATGTATTATGCTTATTGTTATCGTTATCGTTATTGTTTTTATCCGATTATCGGTTTCTGTTCGTTTGTTGTCTAATTTCGTTTGTTTCAGTTGCGAGTGATTCGTGCGTTCCGCTCGACCTTGGAAGACATTAACGACCGCCGCTCGATGCACAGTTTGCACAGCTTGCGCAGCCCGCGGACAGGGATCCCACCTGCCAGCGGCAGTGGTATCCACCATCCACTCTACAATTTAAACCTGCTGAGTCCCAACTACAGCAGCAGCAAACAATCGCAGCCGCAGCATGCCCCCAATGCAACCCTGCCTTCAGACATATCTTACATTGACGAAGATCCGCAGCAGCAGCAGCGCAATCTGCAAAATGGCCGTACTAACTCTGCATCTGCCTCCAATTCCGCCTCCCCGCCAAACTCCTCCACATCTCCCAGCTCAGCTGGCGGCTTCTCTGACGTCGTGCACAGCCTACAGCAGAAGAACGGACAAAGCGAAACAAGAATTTAGTAGGAGACTGCACACACATACATACATGTATATGTACACATATATGTACATAAACAGGCACAAAAACTTACATACCTGTACGTGTAGACGGAACGTGATTTAAAGAGAACAGAAAAGAGAAACAGTAACAGTTAACCGCAATGACAAAAGCAGTACAGATATTACATACTCACATTCAATATACATACATATGTACACACACAGACACCTGTGTCCTCTGCACGCGTATTCTTCCCACTCACACCACTAACATCCTCAATGAAACTCAACAAACTGCAGAGCGAGAGAGATAGAGAGTCATCCTGTTGCCGATTTACGATAATTATGTACTGTAATAATATATACCTAAAATGTAACGCTTAGAAAATGTAATTTAACGCATGATTTTTATATTTTTAATCATTTATTTTTGTATACAATTAATATTAATATCATTATGGTAAATTGTATTACGTACAACTCCATGAAAAGTCTAGTTTGTTTCTTCATTTGCCTGCTGCGTATTTTGGTCCGAAGTGGATCGTGTACGAGTTCAAAGCGTACACACCAACATGCATAGGATTGTCAGATGGGTATTTACTGTTAAGTCGCTAGATACAGCAACCCTAATGTGGATCATACAATCAAATAGAATCCGCCTAAACACCTACATGCATATGAATAGGTCAATGTATATGCAAATAAATAATATCGCGTATATTATGGCAAACAAAAAGCTTATATGTACATAGATAATATACATATATGTATGTATTTGTGTGAATGTGTGTGCATTTTCGTTTGGATCAAAGAATAAATCGGGATTGACGTTGCACACATGCTAATAGGACGTTAGGGGAATACCAAAGGTGCATACATACATATGTTTATCAATTATACACGTATCCATACATGTATGATTATGTATGTCATATGGTTTTCGTTTTGATTGACACACACACAGACACGTAAGTTTTTAAATAAGCTCACAACCGGTTGACATGGAAATACATATTTGCAATTGCAGACTGGTCACTAAATACGTGTGTTGTGTGTAGAGTTCGACTGAACGAACTCCCTTACTACACAACCACACACATACACACACTTGCAGACACAGCAACTAACACACCCAACACAATATGACGAGATGTATTCCTTATGTATGTATGTACATCTATGTTCACCTCTCTAGCTTCCATGGATGTACATATGTGTGTAGTTTTTATGCAATTTCAATATATGTATACACACTCAAATTAGCACAATCTACATCAAAATGTATTACTTTCTAAAAACACGTACATACATACATGCATATACATATGTACATATGTATTCACTGCCATCCACTCATATACATACAGTTAGTCAAGAAACACTTTACACAAATGTACATAACATTAACATGTACATACATGTGTAGAGTTTCTTGACTAACTGTAAATATAAGAAAGTGCCGTTCTCATTAGAATTCGAAATTATATTCATTTTATTTGTATTTCTTATTTTTACCTTTACCTTTACGTTTGCTCTTTCCTCACACTTTCCTCCTATCCCAACTACCAAACAGACATGAAATAGTGGTTAAATGCTGTGGTGAGTTCGTGTCGTTCTGTTCACGAGTTGCGTGCATACATATGTTGCGTGCATACATATGTATGCAAATGAAAGCCTACACAGAACACCACAACGCATAATTATAATAACACTGTATATTGGTATATATATATATATATATATAGTCCCATATACATAGTAATTTACATACCTATTTTTACAATTCGACACATCTTTATTATGTATTTGAAAATCAGTCACGTGTCACGATAGTCACGTGCTGTGCGTTTCACGTGTCACGTGTTTAGCATTATGTATATTTAGGAATCTATGTAGAATCTTAAATCGCTGCCTTACTTACACACTGTAACTTACTCCAACCTACATATATTTCTCTTCCCACTTATTGTTTTCAATTTTACTTTCTCTCTTCAATTTTAAAGGTAATAGGCGGCGAGTTGCAAGAACGCTTGATACCGGTTCCCTATAGCAAGAGCAACACTGATCAAGCTGTAAGCGTTTCTTACTTTACCTTACCAATTACCGATCTACTCACACAATGCCAAGACTTAACCAAAAACTCGACTCTGATTCGACGAATTCAGCGCTCTCCTTTGGAGATATCTTATTGTTCAATTTCAGTTAATTGAATTATTCGTTCTTATTTATATAATTAAATTATTCGCTGCTTGCTTTGTCCGCTTTAACTCAAAATATCGAAAAAAATATTGCTGTTGCCTGCCAAAAAGAGGACACGAAAATATCGATCAACCAGATTTGATTCCGTTATCCTTACAATCAATTTAAATACCCCCAACTATGAACCAATCATCACCCCGACTGGACTCCAGATACTGACTATCGTCTTCTATTTGCATGACTACTTTAGATATCGATAATTATCGGTGTGACTCAAATATTAGTTTTTTTTCGTTTCGTAGTTACGCTTGTGTTTCTCTAAGCTTAAGTCGAACATCTATTGGTATTGCATGTTGGTACTATTTCAAATCCCCACTTGACCCCTACGCAAGATCCATTATTCAGCTTGTCTTCAACTACCATATTTGCACAATGTACGTATGCGACGTACTTTCACTAGATTATTTTCTTTCTAATCATTCGTTTCGATGCAACGTACAAATACGAAATATGTATCAGAAGGCACGCGTATTTGATTTATCACTGGCAACCTTGCGAAATGGGTGGCAACATTGACTATACATACGCACACACGAATTTATGTACATCCATACATACCTACCTACCCACTGTCGTGGTGAATTCATCGTTGTGAATTTGTTTAATTTTGCTCTTATTTTTCCGTTTCCCCTTTCGAGTATACATATATACACATACACACATGATATACATACAATATGTATTTGTAAGTGTTTGCATTTGATTTATGAGTTCTTTAGTTCGAACTAACACATAACTGTATTATACTGTATTTCCTTATACTACTGTTGTTTTTGTCTATCTTGTCACTGTTCTCGGTGTTGTTCTTCTCTTTCTACTTACGTTACACATAGATTCGTGTGGTGAACGCCTTCCGACAAGGACTTGACGCCCGCTATGGTGAGCACACAAACACTTCGCTGGCAGAGGTCCTGCGCAAGCAGACTTCGCTGAGCAAACGCCTCTCGGAGACATCTTCCATTGAGTATGCCGACAATATACCCGACGAGCTGACTATACCTGAAATCGATGTTGAGCGGTTGTCCTCCCACAGTCACACCGAAACTGCAGTCTAAAGATTAGTCATACGTACATACATACTCCCACATACATACACACACACGTACACACACACACACATACATATATATACACACACACACACATACACATACATATATATATATATATATACACACACACACACACACATATATATATATATATATATATATATATATATATATATATATATATATATATATATATATACACACATACACACACGCACATAATTATACATATATTATCTTTTTTCTAAAAGGATACATTCAAAACGTGCTTTAATACTGTTTATAAAATCTGCGAAATAAAGATTTCATCACAAATATATATGCATCTATGTATGTGCGGCATGTACCCATAGACATAATGATAATACATTTATGTACATATATACATACATATGTACACAAATACATATGAACATCAATACATAGAGTACATTAATAGACATGTTAAACATCAGTGATGGCGACACATCATGTTTGTGGACATGTCGCTAATTGAACAGCTTTAACCGAATAAAATAAAACATCCCATATTCAAAAATCTTTCCGTTTTTTCTATTTATTCTAAATTAAGGGTTTTAGTTTAACAAAAAACCAGATTCCCACACGTCGATTGCGGGCATGGTACCTCCCGGCCCCACAGTTAGCAAAGCAATTCACTGAGCCATCTGCGCGCCCTGTTACTAGTATGTTAAAACAACGAGCCACTATCAATAATATCGAGGTTTTATTTTTTAAACTATCGAGGTTTCTTTTTTGATGTTTCGATAAGAGTTGTTGATTTGGGTTAATTTCAGGGACTTAGTTTGTTAGTTCATTTTTCGAAGAACTATAGTTTAATCTTTAGTTCGTTCGTTCGAGCACTTAGCAATGAACAGATAGAGAGTCCGAAGCATTGAGAGTAGAGACTTCGGCTGAACGCACTACTGGGGTGGCTGCATGTTCGGCTCTCAGTACAAACAGTGTATAGCATTAAAGCTGCTTCAGTTGCACAACGACAGCGGAATAGAGGTGGGAAACTATCAATGGTTGGAACATTCGATATTTCCGATGGTTCTTAATTAAATATTCGATAGTATCACGATAGTGTTTTTCTAAAAAGTGGTTATATCCATTGTAAATTGAAAAAGGATTTATTGGTTTATTTACTAAACGACTCTTATAAAAAAAGTATGTTTGATTAAACTCATATATTTTCAAAAAACAAATAACATTCTTTCATAAAATTATATCACATTCATGGATACAAAGTTAAAAATTTAGAAACTGAATTAAGTAAACCTAACTTGACATCCATTTATTCTTGTTGAGAAACAAAAACAGGTCCACTGTTTTAGGTTTAAGCGATGCTCTACGATCGCTTATTACCAGCCGGCTTCACTGAACATCCTCTCCGACACCGTTGACGTTGCTGGGACACATAAATATTTCCGCGCGTACGACTTCATGTGTGAATCATTTGGGTGCACACTAAAACAAAAGCAAATCTTATTATATTATTTATCAAAACTCGTTTATCATGACGATTCTCTCCATCATACGGTAGGCACTGTTCCACCACTAAGCAATGAACACATAGAGACGTCAAACAGCTCTAAAGCAGTTTGAAGCTGATTTTTCGGACCTAGTACCCCAGAAAAAAGAAGAACAGAACAGCTGTTCGGCACTCAGTACAAACAGTGCATAGCATCAAAACTGCTTCAGTCGCCCAACGACAGCGGAACGATAAGCATGTGCGTACTTCTTTGCGCTGTGCGATCGTTTCCATGTGTGCGTGTATGTATGCACGGCCCCCGTATGAATGTATGCGTTGCTAGTGAAGTTTGGCAATAGGCAAATGCTTCGTCCAGCGCGCTGGCAGCCTGAAGTCAATTTTGTGTTTCGGCGTCGAGAGCCTAGAGACAGGCACAGTGGCCAAAAATGGTTATCTTGCAGCAAAAATTTTAAAAGTTTTGAAAACATGTGTCTTGTTCTATGAGGATAATTTTATTTAGTAATTACAATTTTATGTATTCCGAATTTTTTATTTTAATTCATAAATTTTGTTAATATTGGTAAACTCATATACAAAAAAAAATATAATTATCACAACTTTTTTTGATATTATAACTTTGCTCTACAAAATATAATATAATTATCAATTTTCAATTCCTCTTCTCAAAATTTAAACATAAATACACATGTTTTCTGATGCTTAAATTATTGTCGCCAAATAACCATTGTGGCTCACTGTAATTCGGTCTATTAGCTCTCGAAGACAAAAACAAAAACAAACACCCAGTTGATTTCACGCTGGCCAGGCCCGTAGCTAAAAGTGCGCAGGGTGTGCGGTACAAGAAGGGCTCTCAACAGCCAGGGGCTCACTAGCAACGCATACATTCATACGGGGGCCGTGCATACATACACGCACACATGGAAACGATCGCACAGCGCAAAGAAGTACGCACATGCTTATCGTTCTGCTGTCGTTGTGCGACTGAAGCAGTTTTGATGCTATGCACTGTTTGTTTTGAGTGCCGAACAGCTGTTCTGTTCTTCTTCTTTTCTGGGGTACTAGGTCCGAAAAATCAGCTTCAAACTGCTTTAGAGCTCTTTGACGTCTCTATGTGTTCATTGCTTAGTGGTTCCACCTAGTAGGTACTTCTAGTATGAGGCTGTATTTAATTTCAGTCATTTACTTACTATATGCAATACTGCTTGATTTAAAAAACGTAACTGCTTGATTTAAAAAACGCAACGTTCGCTTGCACTTGATCATTATCTCCGAAAGCACATCCAGCGCCAAACAGTTCTGCACAACTAAATTAATAGTGTGAGCGAAACAATTAAGATTCTTTTTCTGTAGCAATTCGCATATATTTAGCATTGAACTTGCATTGTCAGTCGTTATTACTACGATTTTGTTTAGAATGTTCCATTCATTAAAAACTTATTTTAAAGTATTAGCCATATTTTCAACAGAATGATTCAATTGATCCAGCAATGATTTTGTTGTCAATACAGCTCATGCAAAGGTTTTTCAGCGTTTTACTGCACGGGAGAACATACCGAGGATCTAAAAGCTTTGAAAATTATCGAAAGCCTGGAACTTCTACTATTGAAAACGGCTGCAAGTCGTCATATATCAGCTCAGCCAAGGCGTTATCTAACAGTTTTTTCCTTTCTGAGGACGGAGCGTAGGTATTTGTTGTAAAAGGCACAATTGAGTGCGATTTCTGTGGGATATCGTCCAATTGAATTCCAGGGTGCAGCCTTTTTAGGTGGTCAAAGAAATTTGATGTATTGCGACTTGTTTTATACACTTTTGCACAATAAATGCACTTGGCAGACTGACCATCGTTGGACTGGTCGAAGTGACCCCAGTGATTTGCCAACTTTTATTTTCGCAACATGCGATTTATCCGCTTCTTTCTAATAACCTGCAATTAAAACAAAAAGTTAATATCTATGCAAAGCGACATACATTTTATTAATGCTACTTACCCTTGAGACTTGCACTTTCAACAAATTTATCCATGTTATTTATTTCTGAAACACCACTTTTTTACCAACGCGTGCGTTTTGCTCCAAAATTAAGAAAATATGGTGATAACACTATCCTCCACTATCGAAATCAAATATTCGATCGTGATTTGAGAAATAAATATTCAATATATCAATACTATCGTAAATGGTCGCCCCAGCTCTACAGCGGAAAGATGAGCATGTGCGTACTTCTTTGCGCTGTGCGAATGTGTGCGTGTATGTATGCACAAGCTCGCATATGAATGTATGTGTTCTGTTTGGTAACTGGTGGCCCGAGACAGTTGAGGGCCCTTGTGCACCGCACACCTTGCACACTCTTAGCTGCGGGCCTGGCCAGCGTGAAACTGTGCGTTTGTTTTTGTCTTTGTCATCGAGAGCTAAGAGACCGAATTACACTGAGCTAAAATGATTTTTTGGCGGCAATATAGATTTAATGTGCATAATTAAAATACATATATGGTTTATATATGGTTTGTTTACATTTTTTTACTGATAAGACTATATTTATCATGATGAAAGAATTATTTGGCGGTCGCTTCTAGTTTTTATACCCTTCGACCATTGAAAATGGTCAAAAAAGGGTATACTAACTTTGTGCAAATGTATGTAACAGGCATAAGGAGGCGTGGGAGACCCCATAAAGTATATATATTCTTCAGGATCACAAGCCGAGTCGATTGAGCCATGTCTGTCTGTCTGTCCGTCTGTCTGTCTGTCTGTCTGTCTGTCTGTCTGTCTGTGTGAACGCACAGATCTCAGCTACTATAAAAGCTAGAGTTACCAAATTTGGGAGGAAGACTCCTGTGTACTATAAGCAGATCAAGTTTATTTCAAATGTTAGGTGCCACGCCCACCGCCCCCACAAATCAATAATTTAATTTTTGAACTCAATTTGTAAGCTCTGTATAAAAGATACAACTTTCTGACTTTAACATATACTAAGCTGAATGAAATATCTACGTAGTGTCCAAATCACAATCCGATCGAACAATAAACACAGAAGTTATTTAAGAAAGTATGAGCATAAAACCAAGTGCTTCTGTCAGCTAACAAGGGAGACGGGCGAGCGCGAAGCGCGAGCGCCATCTGTCGGGATTAATTTCAAAGCATGTGCATATGCATATGTATGAATTTAACAAATTATACTACACAGAACATAGGTCGAAGGGTATCCCACTGTCGCGTTTTGCGCGACTGTTGCTCTCGTTTTTAATTGAATTTTAAAAATAATGAAATTTACATGTATTTTGTTGTTGGCCAATTCTCAGTAAAACGTCACAACGAAGCGCACTGTGCCCCACAAGCGATTTATTTCAAACGAAATGTTATTCAGGCACAATAATGTTTTAGTTTATGAGTTGCATAATGGGTGAGAATTTTGGCACCTGCAACTAGAACTCGATGGTCGGCAGACTGTCGACAACGAGGTTGCTTAATAGCTCAATATGCTTTCAGAATATCATATGTGTGCGGCAAAGAGAGAAATAAAGCGCAGCAAGCAAAAAATTGTTGAAAAAATAAAACCGCGCGCGCGATTTTTCTAAACACTTTGAATTTTCTTGCTTGCTCAGTTTTCATTTCAAATGAATCGGTTTTTGGGAAGCAACCGTCAAATAATTCTTTCACCTAAAATCGTGATAAATATAGTAAAAAAATTTAAACAAAATCGGTGACGTAGGCAGCTAATTAACCTTTACCTGTATTTCTTGAATATTTTTCATCGTTCGAGTACTTCTGTAAATATGCATAGGATATTGTTCGGCAGTTCAATTTGTGTACGTGTGTCTATTGGCACTTTATACATACAACAAATCTCACTGGCCAAATAAATATTTACTTGCAAACACAGTATTTTCTTGGCCTTACAGAGTAGCGTACTCTTTGATTACATTCAGTATTTAATTGACAGTACTGCACCCAAATATATTGTACCTATATTTTACTGTACAAAAATACAACATTCACACAGCAGAATGTACTTATTTAAACAGTGACTGATTCATTTGGCTATTTTGAATGCATTCATGCAGTAGTATATTACAGACACACACACATAAGAATACACACAAGAAATTATCAAAATTCATTAATATATAATTAAAAGGAATAAATGAACAGTTAAAAACTTAATGCGCATGTATTAATTATTACTGATAAGCGGGAGCTGCTGCGGGCAGCCTGTTGTAATAACTGTAAGTATATTTATAGCTAGTTGAGATATAGCTAGTTATGCCAGATATACTAGAATCCCACATAAATTACCCTAAATCTTATTTACAAACTAATCTATCTGCTAATGATGATGCCCGAATGTGATCACTAATGGGAGTAGGGCCCCACATATCATGATAATCAGTTCGCTATAGCGCAGCCCATGTTTGCTGTAAGATTGCGTGTTAGGAGGTGCCTCATTGGCGGCACCCTCTCGAGCTTCCTCTATTATATGATAGTCATATTGACCCGATCCGCTCTTACGATGATGTCCCTCATAGTGTCCACTTTGGGTTAGTTCCGGCAAGACATGTACCGTGGCAACGTACAAGAATGTGCCGGCAGAGAAGAGCATTGCTATTCCGGTTGCATTTACCGAGTTGAGGGTTTCTTTTTGTTTCTGCCCAATCCCGAAGTAGGTGAGGAGGGTGAGCAGCGGCGCCGACAAGGAGAATATGCCAAGGTGACGTCGTATTTGTTGGCGTTCCACCTTTTCGTGGAGTAGAAAGCTAACTAGCCCAAAGGCAGCTGGCGCCTTGTGGAGCATTATGGCCAGAAATACTATTATTTCCACATCCTGGTGGCTGGTAGTCGCGGCAGCACCCAATGCCACACCGTCCGCTAGAAGCACAAGATTATGGTCAGACAAGAAATTGGTGTAATGATCTATGTGACCTGTATGTAGTGGTTACCTGCAGCATGCACCACTAGGCCCAATGTAGCCGTGATATTTTTATCACTTTCATTGCCGTTGGTTTGTTTTTGAGAGACTTGATCCACAAGCATCATAAATACAAATCCCAACACGAGAGACAAGCCAATTGTGCGGGAATAATCCGGCGCGTCTAGGCCACTAGTGTGTTCCTCCTGTGTCGCATCGCCTGCTTCACTTGGTGACTGCTTATTTTCCATATACAGTGCTCGTATACCTTCTGGGATGATTACAGTGAGTGCTGTGCCCACTAACAGGCCAGCCCCCAGCACGGTCACGAATTTAAGTTTTTCCTAGAGGGGATTAAAAGTCTTAATACTAAATACTTTGGTTTATGGGTTCGTAATATACACACTTCACTTAGTTTCATTACAAGTGGAATGCTGCCCGCTAAATAGGATCCAACAAGCATTACGACTACCAGTAATATCAAAATTATTGTCTCCTCAGTCATTTTAGATTTTCTGTTTTGTTTATGTTGTGCCAACTCAACTAATTTCCTACTATTTCCTCCAGTAATCTTTTAGTAGAAACTATTCTAGCTGGTATTTAAAAAAGTGCATGCTTTGGTATTTTTTGTTTAAAAACCTGCGTTCACATTGTTTTATTGTAAAATCGGAAAATGCGCATCTACCAGATTTGTATTATCGATAAATTGCGATTTGCTGCAGAATATACCAGTTCCATTAATAAAGTTAATACAAAATATTTAATTTACGCGAAGAGAAATAGTCTCGTACTATAGAGCAACGTTTTTTTATGTGTTAACAAGAACAATACACCTATTCTACGCCTTGGAATAAAACCGAATAAGTTTATGTATGTTTGTATATTGTGTGCGTTAACATGTATACATGTACATATATAGTGTCCTACACATGCATTCAGATTAAGTGAACAATTCTATTTGTTGCAGCGAAAGTTAGGCCTTAGTATGAATACATACATATATACATATCTGTTATTGCATTTATACTCGCATGCACGTCTGAACATGTAAATGCAAATTTTGATTCTGAATAGAAAAACATCAATGTACATATATGTGTATACATATTTATAAATATGAATCTTAACTTAGACTAATTGATTTCTTTTCAAAAGGTACACAATGGGAAACTGCCTGAAGATCAACAGTCCCGATGACATCTCTTTGTTGCGGGGTAGCGATAGCAATAATGCACAGGACAGTGGCCCGTTGCCGATATACCAGGCAAGTACTGATTATATCAATCAGATCCGATTACAGTCTCACGTGTAACATTTCGTATAGCGTGAGCCGCAGTATTATCCGACTTCAACGGTTAATACCATCGTTAATACGTCAACTACCAATCGAATGTCAGAGGAAAGCCAGATTCGAATAGCTAAGCGCATTGGACTCGTGCAGCACTTGCCCATCGGAACCTACGACGGCAATTTGAAAAAGGCACGTGAGTGCGTCATTTGCATGATAGAGTTTTGTGTCGACGAGTCGGTACGCTATCTGCCGTGCATGCACATCTACCACGTTAACTGCATAGACGACTGGCTGATGCGCAGCCTCACCTGTCCAAGTTGCCTGGAGCCTGTCGACGCTGCGCTATTAACCAGCTATGAAACCACATAGCAATTACGAATAAATACATCGCCTTTGTATTGTCTTTGATTTAGAACTTTAAATTGACATTTATTGGTACGGTATTCTACGCAGTCTGTTAGAACCCATACACAGCAAGTAAATGATTAATTGGTGTACATATAATTCAGCAATAGAATTAGAAATTTATTTAAAACGTTTTTAATAAGAGTAATCATACTATTAAACTATAATATACCCAATACAATACCGACTTTGCACTTTTCTATTTCCACTAATACATAGTCCTTAATATAATATAATAGTTAATTAACCAATTAGAACTTGGTCAGTTTATCGAAAGAATTAATCATATTAGTATCTGTTATACTTACACATTAGACCATATGTCCTTTTATCAGATCATTAAAACTAGTCAAAGCCGAATATGATTTTGGTAGGTCATTCTTATAATACAGGGATACCTCCTGACCTGACCTAGAAGTTGTATGTGTAGTGGATTAGTTCACAAAAATATTTTCTACCAACAGTCGAGCGGCGTTTACACCGGAACATTGTTCGAATATGTTCCGGTGTAAACATATGTACGTGCTTTCTAATTATTCTCGACAGATGGCGCTCTCAATGTCTTTCTTGTTAGCTAACACAAGCTCTTGGATTTCTGTTATTATTTTCTTGAATAACTTCTGTGTTTATTTTCCGATCGGATTGAAATTAATAACGAGAATAAGTAAATATATTATTCAGTTTAGTATATGTTAAAGTCAGAAAGTTGTACCTTTTATACAGCGCTTACAAATTAAGTTCAAAAATTAAATTATTGATTTGCGGTGGGCGTGGCACACAACATTTGAAATAAATTTGATTTCCGGCTAGTACACAGAAATCTTCATACCAAATTTGGTAACTCTTGCTTTTATAATAGCTGAGATCTGTGTGTTCACATAGAGAGACATGGCTCACTTGACTCGGCTATTGATCCTGAGCAAATATATAGTTTATGGGGTCTGTTATTGACCATTACTAATGGTCGAAGGGTATTCAAATTTCGAATACTCTCAAAGGATGATAGCTCTAAAACAGACGGACATGGCTAGTTCGTCTCGGTTGTTGAAGGTCATGTAAACTATATATACTCAATACTCAATAATGTGTTCGATGCTTAGTGATAGCACTAAGCAATGTTCATTGCTTAGTGGTGATAGTGTAAAAGAGGATATATATTCCATTTTTATCACTAATAGCAATAAAAAACAAAGTAAGTATACCCTTTTAAGACCATTCTCATTGGTTGAATAATATGCCCTCTGCAAAAGTATAAAAATAAAAATTTGGAGAATATTTTTTACTTGAGTAATTGTTGTTTAATTTAATTATATTTATCAGTTAAAACAAAGATAAGTATATATTTGGAGAGAAAAATCATTTCACTTTGAAAATAAATAAAAAAACAAATTCGCTTTTTAAATACTGGCAATAGGAATTTTTAAATATTTAAAAATACTATTTTGGGGTTTTATTTTCCATGATTAAAGGTGCAAACATCGATGCTTTTTAAATTTTTAAATACATCGATTAGTATTTTCGGCTTCGATGCTTTTTGAATCACCACCAGTGTTGCCAACAGCTTGGCTCTGAAGAAGGCTAGATGAGCTAAAAAAAGGACAAAAATAAAAAAATTTACAAAAAAAAAGGACAGATTATTTTTCAACCATTTATACGTTAATTTAATATTTTTTCGGTGCTCAACTTCAAAAAATTACAGAAATAGCTCAAACATGAAAACGGGCAAAAAAAAAACAATAGAAACTTTAAATTTTAAGCAAATTTTATACATTTTTATTTGCCAATTCTTTGAGAACTTCGTCAACTATATCATTTTCACAAATAAGAATCTTCCATAAGAATTTGTGGGAGCGTGCTGAGCAACAAACATTGCCAACATATTTCATTGGCTACTGTAGGCTTGAAATTAATTTTGTTTGTTTGCTCAAAGGGCACCGTATTCCGCACATGTTTTTTTGTAGTCATTTGCGCACCGATCTGATCAGTTTTGGGATTTATACTGCATTTGCAGTATTTGCAATATGCCTTATCGGGATCTTTCACATCCGGCTGTTTTAGCCATGCGTCCCGAAACTTTTGTTTATAAACTTCTTTTGGCATTTTTACATCATAAAATGTTCACGAAAAGTAACGCGATATAAATGTATACCAATTTGGATGATTTTGTAACAATTTAATCATAATCAATAAGGGATAGAAAAAGGACAAACCAAAAAAAGGACAGTTTTCCGCATAGGGACAGTTTTCAATTTTTTCGGATGGCGCTGTTTAAATCCGGACAGATCTATCCGGAAGAGGCTAAATTGGCAACACTGATCACCACTCAACGAGAAGACTCGCAAATGGTACCACCACTAAGCAATGAACACATAGAGACGTCAAACAGCTCTAAAGCAGTTTGAAGCTGATTTTTCGGACCTAGTACCCCAGAAAAAAAGAAGAAGAACAGAACAGCTGTTCGGCACTCAGTACAAACAGTGCATAGCATCAAAACTGCTTCAGTCGCACAACGACAGCGGAACGATAGACATACGCGTACTTCTTTACGCTGTGCGATCGTTTCCATGTGTGCATGTATGTATGCACGGCCCGCGTATGAATGTATGCGTTGCTAGTGAAGTTTGGCAATAGGCAAATGCTTCGGCCAGCGCGCTGGCAGCCTGAAGTCAATTTTGTGTTTCGGCGTCGAGAGCCTAGAGAATGAGGCTCAGGTCCGTAGTGAGGGTTTTACGGGCCCCTGTACAATACTTATCAGGGACTCCTACTTAAATTACATTAATTAATAAATATATTTGTGTTTACCAAAGGAATTAAATTTTAGAAATATATCCGCATTAATAAAATTTTTATGTTTGGTAACCGTGAGCCACTGAATGTTGAGAGCCCTTCTTGTACCGCACACCCTGCGCACTTTTAGCTACGGGCCTGGCCAGCGTGAAATTAACCGGGTGTTTGTTTTTGTCTTCGAGAGCTAAGAAACCGAATTACAGTGAGCCACAATGGTTATTTGGCGGCAATAATTTAAGCATCAGAAAACATGTGTATTTATGTTTAAATTTTGAGAAGAGGAATTGAAAATTGATAATTATATAATATTATATTTTGTAGAGCAAAGTTATAATATCAAAAAAAGTTGTGATAATTATATTTTTTTTTGTATATGAGCTTACCAATATTGACAAAATGTATGAATTAAAATAAAAAATTCGGAATACATAAATATGTAATTACTAAATAAAATTATCCTCATTGAACAAGACACATGTTTTCAAAACTTTTAAAATTTTTGCTGCAAGATAACCATTTTTGGCCACTGTGCCTGTCTCTAGGCTCTCGACGCCGAAACACAAAATTGACTTCAGGCTGCCAGCGCGCTGGACGAAGCATTTGCCTATTGCCAAACTTCACTAGCAACGCATACATTCATACGGGGGCCGTGCATACATACACGCACACATGGAAACGATCGCACAGCGCAAAGAAGTACGCACATGCTTATCGTTCCGCTGTCGTTGGGCGACTGAAGCAGTTTTGATGCTATGCACTGTTTGTACTGAGTGCCGAACAGCTGTTCTGTTCTTCTTCTTTTCTGGGGTACTAGGTCCAAAAAATCAGCTTCAAACTGCTTTAGAGCTGTTTGACGTCTCTATGTGTTCATTGCTTAGTGGTACCACTATGTTCGATGTTCGATGCTTAGTGATGGTACGTATTAAGATTGGTTTTCATATTATCACTAAGCATCTAACATATAGAGTACTCAAACAGCGAAAAGTAGCGGTCGAGTGGTTTTGGTGGATTATGACCCCCCGGCGAAGTTTTATACGAAGTGTTATATGAGTGAGCATTTCAGTTCTCTTTGGTGAGCAATCCAGAAACAGCAAACAGCGGCATGAAATCAGTCGCACAACGACAGCGGAACGATAAGCATGCGAGTACTTCTTTGCGCTGTGCGATCGTTTCCATGTGTGCGTGTATGTATGCACGGCCCGCGTATGAATGTATGCGTTGCTAGTGAAGTTTGGCAATAGGCAAATGCTTCGGCCAGCGCGTTGGCAGCCTGAAGTCAATTTTGTGTTTCGGCGTCGAGAGCCTAGAGACTGAGGCAGAGGGCCGTAGTGAGGGTTTTACGGCCCCTGTGCAATACTTTTCAGGGACTCCTACTTAAATTACATTAATTAATAAATATATTTGTGTTTACCAAAGGAATTACATTTTACAAATATATCCGCATTAATAACATTTTTATGTTTGGTATCCGTGAGCCCCTGACTGTTGAGAGCCATTGTTGTACCGCACACCCTGCACACTTTTAGCTACGGGCCTGGCCAGCGTGAAATCAACTGTGTGTTTGTTTTTGTCTTTGTCATCGAGAGCTAAGAGACCGAATTACAGTTAGCCAAAATGGTTATTGGGCGGCAATATTTTAGCATCAGAAAACATGTGTATTTATGTTTAATTTTTGAGAACATGGATTCAAAATTCATAATTATATTCTATTTTGTAGAGCAAAATTATAATATAAAAAAAAAGTTGTGACAATTATAATATTTTTGTATATGAGTTTATGAGTTACCAATATTGACAAAATTTATGAATTAAAATAAAAAATTCTGAATACATAAATATGTAATTACTAAATAAAATTATCCTCATAGAACAAGTCATATGTTTTCAAAAGTTTTAAAATTTTCGCTGCAAGATAACCATTTTTGTCCACTGTGTCTGTCTCTAGGCTCTCGACGCCGAAACACATAATTGACTTCAGGCTGCCAGCGCGCTGGCCGAAGCATTTGCCTATTGCCAAACTTCACTAGCAACGCATACATTCATACGCGGGCCGTGCATACATACATGCACACATGGAAACGATCGCACAGCGCAAAGAAGTACGCGCATGCTTATCGTTCCGCTGTCGTTGTGCGACTGACTTCATGCCGCTGTTTGCTGTTTCTGGATTGCTCACCAAAAAGAACTGAAATGCTCACTCATATAACACTTCGTATAACACTTCGCCGGGGGGTCATAATCCACCAAAACCACTCGACCGCTACTTTTCGCTGTTTGAGTACTCTAAATGCTAGATGCTTAGTGATATTATTTTTATTTAAAGCTTCATTTGCATTCCTAGGATGAATCATCTTATCTCGTCGAGATCTGTTAGAATTAATCGTCAGATATTATTATTTACTAAACTAAGCCGAAAACGGAAAATTGTTACTAAATAATTTCGTCTTATCTTTTCAAGATCTGTAAGGATTTATCGTCAGGTCTTGGCGCCTTAGAAATTACAGTCTCCTCAAAATATCGAAATAAATTAACGATATTCCTTCGATAAACTTGCAAACTTCGATAGCAAACATTATTTAAAGAAAATGTGATAAAGGATTAAGCATTAAATTTTATAGTACTGTTTTCAACAAAAATATATATTTACACAACGTTAAAGCCTGTATAAAATAAAACAAACAAAATGTAGTCTAAACGAGACATTGAACATAAATAAGTGAATAAGTGGTTCAATTGAACGGGCTTAAATACAACTCTGCTTTATGCAGAATATTTCACGAGAAAATTAATTCTAATGTTAGCAACGTAAAATATATAAAGAAAATAGTTTAGTCATATTTATATAAACATGAATTAAGTATGTTAGCAAACAATAGACGTTAAATGTTTTAACAGTGAAGCCTGCAGTCCGATTTTTTTGTTATACATACATATGTATATACATATATATTTGGTACACCCAGGTATATTTACATATATGTATGTATACATACATATTCAATAGGTACGCATAGAGGCAACAACAACAAATTTACACTCATTTAAATATTAAAAATTGTTATTCAAGTAATCAGAGTGAATTAAAATTTAAAATCGAGATATATGTTTGTTATAATGTGTACAATATTTGTATTGTATAAATTTACAAGCAGCAAGCGCATGCTGCCATAAACATACACATGTACAAACATGTTTAAGATTGTTTCTTTCAGACTTTGCCAATTCATGAAACTATAACATGGATATTGTAAATGTTAAATCAAGGTAAGAACTTACAATTTATGCAAATACATATGCATATATTGTGGGCAAGTTGTCAAAACTTTTAGTTAATTATGCAGTAATGTTCCCCCTTCATTATATATATTAATTTTATTACACTATTTAAAGATTAAGAAGTGTATTACTATTGTACATTAAGTCGGGAAATTAGATAGAAAGCTGATATATTATATATTAATCAATGCAAATAACAATGCAAGGCAGACTGAACAAATGTATTTTATAGGTACATATATTATTAGCAGACATCTCCATCCATATAGAGTATAGAAATTCTGGTGCAGCAGTGGAGTTGAACTAGCCATGTCTGTCAGTCCGTTCCTCTGCTGCAACGCAATCTAGACTCTAATTTTTAGAGCTATCACGAAGAAAGTTACACATGCCTCTCTTATTGGTATAATAGTTAGCGGGATCTGACGGATATATCGTATATTCTAACAAAATTTTCTACAACTGTTGCCAGATAAATAATATGCATGTAAATTTGCTGATCGATTGGAGTCTGTTAATAAAATGGGCACAACATTATATTAAATAATATACACATATATATGTAAATATGAATGTAAACTAAATAAACAATTTATCTGTATAGGTATACACGGGCCGATCTGCTGGCGCTGCGATACGAGGAAAGCGCAAGACAACGTCCTAATTGTGCAAATCGCATCGATCTGCAGACATTAAACTTTTGGAAAATCAGTGGATATGTAAATAATTCAGGCGCTAATAATGTTAGCTATGGTGGCGCTAAAGCTACCTCCTCACCGGATAGGGAAAGGGACAGAGATCGAGATCGAGATAATTCAAGTTTGAGCAGTTCGAATAGTCTAATCAGCTCACGGCGGGCCATGCGGAATCGGGAGAGAGCTCACAACTACTATCAACGCTTCAGTTCAAGCGATCAGATGGGCGCAGAAGAGCCGGGCAACTCTTCGCCATCGAATTCGAATACACCGTTGAAGTCTTCGAACTTCATTGATCATCGTAGTATTTCCTCGTCACACTTAATGCCTGCGTTTGCCAAACGTCGCTTTGTAATTGCAACTGGCGATGGATCAAGTGAATTGACAGAGCCAGAGAAGGTCGTAGAAGATGATCGTAAGGACAATTTCCATTCAATCCGTTCTTCAAGAAATGCATTAAGCCCGCCAATGCGCATTGCTGAACCGCTTGTATCGAATGAATGGGAGCGTAATAACTTAAAGGACATGGAACAATCAACGGCATCTTCGCCGACCTATGTGTCCGGACGTCAGAGCGGCGAGCGACGTATTGGAAGTGGGCGCCTACTGCCCCGCAATGATAATTGGGAATTTAATAAGAATCAAGATACGAACAACAGACTGGATATTGATAAACTTCAGAACGGAAGTATTATAAATCAACAACGGCAACGTACATATAGCGGCAAACAAGGCGATAGACTCGGCGGAATTAACATTAATAATGAGCATGTTCGTGAACCAATTGAGGTGAAGAGGAGCAATGTTCAAGGCGGCGGACGTCGAACGGTAAATAAGGATAAGTTTAACTTTTCTGATACGTCGCATCAGACTCGTGGCAGACGTGGTCCGCATAGTTATCACATGCATGATAGACACGAACCGGAATGGTTTAGTGCCGGACCAACATCACAACTAGAAACAATCGATTTGCATGGCTTTGACGACTCCGAAGAGGAGGAGACTGTCTCGCCGCCAGCAGCGGATGAGGCCACGATATCAGCAACATCAGCGGCGGGGGGTCAATCGAGAAGTAGCAGTGTAGAAAGCCTGACTAAATTCAAGTTGCATGCTAACAAGAAGAATTCCAATGAACAGACTAACAACACTCAACAACAAAGCCAAAAAGATTCCAAATTAGAAGCTGAGTTCAATTTTGAAGTTTATCTGAATATGGATCCAATGGAGCACTCATTAATGGTGAGTGCACTGCAAATTCTAATAGACAGACGAGCTGAGCTCTCCACATGGTAGGGTAGCTATAGAAGGTGCCCTTTAACATGCAGGTCATTCACAACAGGGCTTTTGACCACGGTTTCTTTTGTTATATCTGTCTCTGTCTATGATTTTATTGTGTTTTCATTATCCCCATTTCCACACCCTCTGTTGTTCGTCTATTATGGCATGAACTATATATTCTAATGTATAACATATGTCCACTAAAAATTTAGACTGGATTACTGGATGACTGGATTATTTACTAAATAGCAGTTGAATTAAAAAAATATATATATTTATTTGATACTTAAGGGGGGAGACTCATGTAAATGCCTCGAAATCGGTCATTTTTTAATATTTTTTTACAGTGATAAAATAATTTAATTGTTTAGAACTTTTAACACAACTTTATTAAACATTTTAAGATTACAAAAAAAAATTTTTTTTTTTTAATTCAAAATGGCGGCACGGCATGATGTCTTGTAGGCTGCCTCTGACGCGAGGTCCGAAACATTTGTCACTTATCAACGGTTGATCTGAAACACCAAAAAAAAAATTTTTTTTTGGACATATAAACGGAAAGGATAAACCTATAAAATTAAAAAGAAACGAATAAAATCCAGTATAAAATCAGCCTTAAAAAAAGTTAAGATTTTGGGCTATTTTTTTTACCCTTTTCACCCAAAAAAAATATGTAATCAATCAAAAATACTTGAAGTTTTAGGTTTATCCTTCCGGTAGTAATGTAGAGAAAAGCCTCACCAAATTTCAAACAAATCAGTTAATAATTTTTTCAGCTACAACACGAGCAGTATTTCGAAAAGTAGTATCGAGATAATCGCGTTTAAAGTTTCAGTACAGGACAATACGTACTTCGGCCCGCTCCACTGTATTAGCTATAACTTTGTAAATATTCGAGATTTTTTTTCCGGCTCAACATAGTATACTTTCGGAATATCAAAAAAAAAATCGATTTTTTGAAAATTTTACATGAGTCTCCCCCTTATTGGTAACACATAAAACCAGTAAGAAAAGTGCGACACGCGACAGTGGGATACCCTTTGACTTAGGTTTCGATGTACTTTAATGTGTTTAATTCATACACATATTTATATGAAAATACTTTCAAATTATTCTCGACAGATGGCGCTCGCGCTCGCCTGCCTCCCGTGTTAGCTGACATAAGCACTAAGAGTTATGCTCATACTTTCTTGAATAACTTCTGTGTTTATGGTTCGATCCGATTGTAATTTCAATAATAAGTAGATATAACTATCAGCTTAGTATACTCGTATGTTAATTTTAGAAAGTTATATATTTTTTACGACGCTTACAAATCGAGTTTAAAAACTAAATTAGTGATTTGCGGGGGCGGTGGGCGTGGCATCCAACATTTGAAATAAACTTGATCTGCGCCGAGTATATATGAACCTTCATTCCAAATTTTGTGTATCTAACGTTTATAATAGCTGAGATCTGTGTGTTCATCTGGTCAGACGGACATCCGGACAGACAGACGGACATGGGTCAATCGACTCGGCTAGTAATCCTGAGCAAGAATATGGTAAATGTTAATTAGCTGCCTAAGTCACCGATTGTTTTTAAATTTTTCACTGATAGGTCTATATTTATCATGAATTTAGGTAAATGAATTATTTCGCTTCTAGTTTTTTTTTTGATTGAATTTTAGAAATACTTAAATTAATATTATTATAATTATTCTCAGTAAAACTTCACAACGATGCGCACTGTGTCCCACAAGCCATTTATTTCAAACGAAATGTTATTCAGGCACAACAATGTTTTATTTTATGAATTGCATAATGGGTGAGAATTTCGGCGCCTGTAACTAGAACTCGTTGGTCGGCAGACTGGCGCCAACGAAGATGTTTGATAGCTTAATATGCTTTTAGAATATCATATGTATGCCGCAAAACAAAGAATATTTTATGTTGGGAAATAGAGCGCAGGCAAAATATGTTTGAAAAAATAAAATCGCGCGCGATACATATAGCACAATAGGTGAAAAAAAATTTTAAAAAATCGGTGACGTAGGCAACTAATTAACCTTTACCAAAATTATATTTACTTTACTGGGTCTCCCAAGCCTCCTGCCGCCTGTTGCATACATTTGCACAAAGTTAGTATATGCTTGTTTGCATAGACCTGCGACTTAAGAAAACCCCACAAGAAAAAGTCCAGCGGGGTCAAATCGCACGATCTCGGTGGCCTGTTCACGTCGCCTCCGCACGAGATGACCATGTCCGGAAATTGCTGGTGCAGAACATCCATCGTAGCGTGTGCTGTGTGGCACGTAGCGCCGTCCTGTTGAAACCACATGTTGTCGAGATCCATATTCTCGATTTCAGGCAAAAAGAATTTGGTTATCATCGACCGGTATCGCTCACCATTGACGGTGACGGCCACACCATTATCGCTTTCGAAAAAATACGGAATAATCACGCCCAAAATCCGCACCAAACAGTCACTTTCTGCGGATGCATTGCACTTGGTGAACCTCGTGTAGATTGATCGTCCCAAATACGGAAATTTTGTTTGTTGATATAGCCATTCATCCAAAAATGCGCCGACGATCTTCGCGACCGCAAAACGGGCGAAGTGCGCGGAACGTTGCTCGAAGTGAAGACCCATTTTCATAAAACAATTTTATGATTTGCACTTGCTGCTCGACACTGTAACCTGCCATGGTGGTTTGGGAGGATTGAATGAATATAACACACTGCATTTGACATCTGTCACTCAAACAATATGGCCGCAATGAGCTGTCAAAGTTCGAGCGTTCCTATTGGAAAACCGTTATTACGTCTTTTTATACCCTTCGACCATTGAAAATGGTCAAAAAAGGGTATACTAACTTTGTGCAAATGTATGTAACAGGCAGAAGGAGGAGTGGGAGACCCCATAAAGTATATATATTCTTGCTCAGGATCACAAGCCGAGTCGATTGAGCCATGTCTGTCTGTCTGTCCATCTGTCCGTCTATTTGTCTGTCTGTCTGTCTGTCTGTCTGTGTGAACGCACAGATCTCAGCTATTATAAAAGCTAGAGTTACCAAATTTGGCAGGAAGACTCCTGTGTACTATAAGCTGATCAAGTCAAATGTTAAGTGCCACGCCCACCGCCCCCATAAATCAATAATTTAATTTTTGAACTCAATTTGTAAGCTCTGTATAAAAGATACAACTTTCTGACTTTAACATATACTAAGCTGAATGAAATATCTACGTAGTCTCCAAATTAATAAAATTACAATCCGATCGGACAATAATCACAGAAGTTATTTAAGAAAGTATGAGCATAAAAACCAAGTGCTTCTGTCAGCTAACAAGGGTGACGGGCGAGCGCGAAGCGCGAGCGCCATCTGTCGGGATTAATTTCAAAGCATGTGCATATGCATATGTGATGAATTTAACAAATTAAATTACACGGGAACATAGGTCGAAGGGTATCTCACTGTCGCGTTTTGTGCGACTGTTGCTCTCGTTTCTTCAAAATATTGTGAAAATCAAAGTTTTCGTGCTAATTAACGGTTTGATTGACCAACCTTGATTTTTGCACTTGACAGCAGTTTTTTCTTTGTTTTGGTACTTGAGCAGGTATAATCTTATTTTTGGGTTCTTTTCCATTTCGGCAATGCTTTAAAAAAAATCTTTGAAAAAAATCAATAATATCATTTGTACTGAGTCGTCCAACCAACATTGGCGACAGATTTATATAAATCTAGCTTTTGCGACATTTGAGCGCCATCTGTGTGCTTGTTTATGTACTAAAATTAACGTCTTAAAGTAAGTTTTAGTGGGCTTGTTAGGGTTAAATGATCCCATTTCATTGCTTTCATTGAGTAAGTATAGACGAGAGAAGTTAGGCTCGCTCAGCACTGCTCTATTTTTGGATGCAAGACACCGTATACATATGCTTACTTTTTAAATGATTATTTATTTTGCAGGGCAACGACAGTAAAGCACAAAGTGATAATTCAGGAACATCGCGGTTCAGTCAATGGTTTGGAACAAAAGAGCCTGCTAACAACAACAACAAGCCGACGACGCAAGATTCGCAAGGTAAAAGATGAGTAATATATATGAAAATCTATTTAAAGATGGTATAAAATATGGTGTAACTGGCTAACAGCATGTTAAGTTAAAATATATGCATATACATGTACAGAGTCCACCATCTAACATTTTTTTTTGAACTAGTGGTTATTTTGAGTGTGGTAACACTGATTTTACATCTGATTTGACAGAAAGTTAGTTTTATCCTTACGCTGAACGAAAATGGTTGTGTATACGATTGAGGAACGCGTTAAAATATAATTATGGTAATGTTGCAGAATGTGTGCGAAAATTACGCACGGAAATGAGCCGTAACAAAGCAACGTCTGCTCCATATGTGCGCTTTCTTTTGAAAACATTGAGAGAAACCGGCACAATTATTGATAAACCAACGCGTGAGAAACCAAAAAAAGTGCGTACTGCCAGTAATACGGTCAATGGCGAACGCTACCGCGCCATGTTAACGGATTGGTTCTTCCCGGAAATCGAAGAGGAGGACTTGGACAACATTTGGTTCCAGCAAGACGACGCTCCGTGCCACACAGCCAACGTTACGATCGATCTTGTGCGCACTGTTTTAAAAAAAAAAAAGTTACGTGGCGGACCCTGTATATTCATGGTCATGGCGTGCACATTTCCATTTATGTAATCATGTGCGCCTGGATCTTAAAGCAGCAAGTCTAGCAGTTGGCAAATGTACATCGGGCTGAATGATGATGTTTTATTCTATAGGGAAATAATACAGTTTGCAAGGCATTACAAGACTTTAACTTTAATTCTAATTCCAAGTTTTTCTTCCCTCACTCTTGGATATCGTCAGACGAACTGGTCTGACGCAACAAGCATAGTTTGATTCTTAGTTAAATCGGTGTGACAAATTACAACAACGATAAAAACGCATACAATAAAATACTAAATCTAGGTGCCGTGGCCTTTATCGGTGATTACTTATCTAACTATCGATAGCCAACTTAACCGTTCCGCAACAGTTACATAAAGGACTTAATGATTTGATAATATCAAATGATCCGAGATATACTTTTAAAGATATGATAACATTTAAATTGCAGTCAGCGCTAGTCTAACATATGTCCACTAAACATTGAGACTAATTTCTGGCTTACGATATTTAATAAATAGCAGTTGAATTAAAAAATCTATTTATTTGATACTTAAGTCTAATTATTTTTAGATAACACTTCATGGACTTGTCTTCGATTTTTCGTACCTTAGAGCGAATGTCTCGATTTTGGTTCTGGACGGTGGTTATATCGAATTCTTTCAACTTTCGCTGGTTCAATTTATCAATTGTTGCTCGTTTTGTACTTCCCAGCCCTTTTCATACACCATACTTTTAAGAAGTGCCCAGAAATTTTCCATTTGAAGTGCCTGTGTCACGTTTGGGGTGTTGTCCTTACGGCAATGTTCAACTGCACGGCAGCGCTTTGGTATTTTTTCGAATTGTTGTGCTATATATTTTGGTGCTCGCTTACGTTTACGATATATTACGCCGTTTTTAAACCCTTCGGACCATTGAGAATGGTCAAAAAAGGGTATATTAACTTTGTGCAAATGTATGTAACACGCAGAAGGAGGCGTGGCAGACCCCATAAAGTATATATATTCTTTCTCAGGATCACAAACCGAGTCGATTGAGCCATGTCTGTCAGTCTGGATGTCCGGATGACCAAATGAACACAGAGATCTCAGCTATTATAAAAGTTAGAGACACCAAGGTTTCTGTGTACCAGGCGCAGATCAAGTTTATTTCAAGATAATAAAAGATACAATTTTCTGACTTTAACATTTAATAAGCTGAATGAAATATCTACGTATTCTCCATATAATCCGATCGGACAATAAACACAGAAGTTATTTAAGAAAGTATGAGCTAAAACAAAGTGCTTGTGTCAGCTAACAAGGGAGGCGGCCGAGTGCGAAGCGCTAGCGCCATCTGTCGGGAATAATTTTAAAGCATGTGCCTATGTATATGTGTATGAATTTAACAAATTTTTCGCGAATTATGAATTTTCGCGGGTAACGTATAATCGAATTTCTATTTTTTTGTTTTGTTATGTTGGTTCACTCTTCCCGAACATCTGTACCAAGTTTTAAGTGTATAGCATTATTTGTTTTGTTGTAAGAGGCGTAAAGATTATAAGTGTTTTGCGAGCTCTGAATCAGAGGAATGAATCAAAGGATTTGCATAAAAAAAAATAAAATAATGTGCTCCGAAACACTTGAAATTTTGACAGTGACATACGGTGAAACTGTTCTGAGTAAAAAAATGTTTACAAGTGGTACAAACTCTTCCAAGATGGCCGAGAAGATGCCAATGACGAGCCTCGCTCTGAACGCCCAACCACGTCAACAACTGATGAAAACGTTCAAGCAGTAAAGAAAATTGTTTTGGAAAATCGTCGAATTACTATCAGAGAAGTTGCTAAGGATGTCGGTATATCGCTTGGCTCGTGCTAAGAAATTTTTTCTATCGTTTTTGGCATGAGACGTGTTTCAGCGAAGTTTGTTCCAAAATTGCTAAATTTTGACCAAAAGAACCGTCGCATGAGCATCGCTCAAGAGCTGTTGAAAATCCCAGATTTACTCAAAAGGGTCATAACTGGTGACGAATCATGGGTATATGGTTATGATATCGAAACCAAAGCCCAATTGTCGCAATGGAAGAGCCCATGTGAGCCAAGACCGAAAAAAGCAAAAATCGACGAACACGCAAAACACTTATAACCTTTACACCTCTCACAACCAAACAAAAAATGCTATACACTTGAAACTTGGTACCGATGTTCGGGAAGAGTGCACCAACATAACAAAACCAAAAAAAAAATTAAAAACAAAGAAATTCGATTATACGTAACTCGTGAAAATTCAAAATTCACGATACTTTTTGAACATACTTCGTACATGGACATCAGAAAATATTTTGTGAAAAGCCCCCCCATAGCAAATCCTAGATCCGCCACTGGGTATCCCACTATCGCGTGCTGCGTGCCTGTTGCTTTTCTTATTGGTTCTTGAAAATATTGTGAACGACAGACTTTGAAACTCAAAATTTTCCTGCTTATTTACGGGTTGATTGACCATCTTTGATTTTTGCACTTAACAGCCCTTTTTTTTTTGTTTTGGCACTTTGTTTTGATATTCGACCAGGTATAATTTTATTTTTGGGGTCTTGTCTATTGCGGAAATACTTTAAAATACGAAAAAAAGTGGCACGACAGATTGGTTGATCTTTAAAAAAAAATCAATAATTTCACTGGTACTGAGCCGTCCAAACTACTTTGCAACAGATTTATGTAAATCCAGCTTTTTTGACATTTTGATTAAAATCTGCAGGTTAAAATAAGTATGACATTTCGGTAGAAATACTGTTGGACTTAAGAAGTGAGTTAAGCGCCATCTGTGTGTTAGTTTATGCAGAAAAACTAACGTCTGAAATAAGTCTCAATGTTTAGTGGACATACACGTTATGTTATGTACCTTGATTTAACTTGCTACACATGTGTCTAGTAGAGAAGAAATCTGAATCAAATATATGAAGGAGATTGAAGTTTAAAACTTGCAAGGTCATAAAACTTTTAATTCTTGTGTATGTATATTAATTTTAAGCACATTATTATTTAATTAATTGTTGTACTGCATATTCTTTATTGATGAATTGCCGTTTCAATTACAGGAATTCCTAGTGTTAAAGATCTTGAAGCACAAATGACGAAGGTCGATTTGCGTGTTGAATACGGAGGAAAGCCATGCACTAAAGAGAATGTTGAACAGAAAACTGAGAAAATGCTCACCAGAGATACAGAAGCTTTTCAAAAACTATTGGAACAGTTGGGCTCACAAAACTCTCAGCCAGCTGCTGACGAATCATACAATCATTCAATGACGTCAAATATGTCGACTGGTCGAGTTGCACTTCGAGCACCCCCCAATATGTTGCCCCAACAACAACATGTAGGTCGAGTTTTTGAGGAATCACAACCTAAGGAGGAGGATCTACAACAATCGATCAACCATCAACAACAGCATAACAAAAAGCATGATGTTCACATAAACCTGCTGCAGCAAGCACCGCATCTACAAAATCAATTACATCCCGCGTATGTGCAAGATCCAAACCTCTCTGCACATTTGTCTTTGCATGACCGAAAACGAATGGAGGCTCAACATTTACTTCAGAGTAAGTATTATAACTTATCGCTGTAAATATCCAGCACTACAAGTATTGCTATGGGTATTGATAAAATGCATGTATAGTCAAGCGGTCATGCAGTACCAAGCCAGCCGATGCTTCTGACGCGCTCGGATACCAGATAATGCGCAGTCCTTCTTCCGCTATTACAATACAACGTATGCGCTGGCTTGGACATGTCTCTCTGACATTGTCGTAATTTTGATATTTGTACATTCTAGGTGTTCTGCATGGAGATATTTCTTTGGAAACTTTAGAAAAGGAACTAAACAATCCGAACGTTGCAGCTCAATCGAGGGAGGTTATTGCAAATGTTCTATATGAATATTCAAATAACGGACGAAATGTAATACAACAAAAACTGAATTATTCGAATGGAATACACAATGCTATAAAAATGCATCCACTTTATAACAAAAGTACAGTTGATGGTATGTCCCCAATATTTTCAACTAGTTTCTGAATTATTTAAATTTGTTGTTTTTTCTTTTTTTATATTGTAGAAATGTTTACTCAGCAGCAAGGAGGCATTGGTCAGCAAGCACCTGTACAACTTAGGCACACTATATCGCCGACGCCTTTGGCTTTTACCCCAACGTCCGTGTTAAGAAAGATGACAGCAGATAAAGAAAGCACTTCTAGCAATACGATTTTTAATACACAGAAGAAGCCGGTTTCGGTATCGCACAACAATATGTTGAATGATCCTGCGATAATGTCTGCTCATGCAGGAATTAATCTGCAGCCTCGCATGATACTGGGTGGCAACTATACCATGCAGCAGCAGCAGCAGCAACAACAGCATCCTTTGAATACAAATAATCCACAAGTAGCAACTAAACTACAACATCCACAATTATCCCAAGTCCGTTGTCAGCCACAAGTCAAGTGGTCTCCAGGGGCTAACATGCCACAAGCTAAGTCGTTTGGTAAGTTAAGATCAAAACAGTTTATTATGTATTCTGTGCAACTACATGAGCCATGAAAAGTCTCGGGGTTCTTCAATATGAGATATCAATTAAAGTTGAACATGACTTATTTCGTTCGTCTTATTTAAAGGCCTGTCTTCAGATGAACTAAAATTACTTGTCTACATTTTCTACATTATTCCGGCACTCAGTGTGATCGTTTTAACATACTTAGCTTTGCCAGAATTTAATTTTTTTTGACGGGCTAAAATATAAAAATACTATATAAAAATACTGTATTGGCTGAGTTGTTAGAGCTGCGAATTTCTGGAACAGCAGTAGTCCCGAGCTCAACTTTCCGTCTATATGCAGTTTGTTAAAAGTTTTTTTAAAATCTATTATAACTATGTTTATTGCCTCTGTTATTGTATTGAAAACCTAAATTTCGTAAGATAAACAATTATTTTTCATTTGTTTCGCTTGCCTAAATAACATTTTTTAGTTCAACCACTTATCGATATTTTTGTTGCGATATTTATTACGTGCTGGAAATTGAAAAAATATTACGCTGGCTTAAACTTATTCAGCCGACTTTGATTTTGTATGGATTTTCAGCCTAAAAATTATTTTAAGTTAATCTGGAGACAGGGTTTAACAGGTCAATTGATATTTTGATATCATATTTATCTTTATTTATTCAACAGAATTCCCTTCAAGGGTGATTATAGCGAGCCTCCAACATTTCGATATAATTTTTGTAGTACGATTTATCCTTTGCCTCAATATTAATACCTAATCAGTTTCGGCGATGACCTCTGCGTTCTTCCCAGCGAGCATTCTTTTGATAAAAGAGAATATGAAATAGTCGCTGTGGAATACGGCGTATGCGGAAGCAATTCGAAAGCCAATTCATGGATTTTTGCCATAGTTTTTACAGATCTGTGACATGGTGCATTGTCTTGGTGAAACAGCACTTTCTTTTTTGACAAATGCGGCCTTTTTTCGGCGATTGCATGCTTCAATTGATGCAATAACGCTATGTAATAGTCGCTGTTGATAGTCGTTCCCTTTTCTAGTTAGAAAATGAAAGTAATTCCATGCGCATGTTTCTACGCTCTGTAGCGGTTTCATCGTGTGTAGTCCCCTCAAATGAGTGTCGATTGGACTTGGGAGAGAAGCTATGTTTCATCCATTATCACTTATTGAAGCAAAAATTCGGGGTTAACATCTCCAAGCATTGTTACGAATCATCAACCCGTCGCTGTTTTTGCTCAAAAGTGAGCCCACTCGGCTCAGAGCTTTCTCATACTCAACTATTAGTGAATGATATGACGTACACGTTCCGTCGATATCTCCCGAGTGTCTGCTATATCATTCAATTTCAATTTGCGTCATTTGGTCGTTCACTGCGATCACCGTCTTCTGTGCTCTTTTCAGAACGTCTTAACTTAGAATACCAATCCTTGATGGTTCGTTTTCCTGGCGCAGTGTTCGGAAGCTCGTTATCAAGCCAAGTTATTGCTTCTACTTTTTAACTCTCAAAATAATGATCCGACAATTGTCAAATTTATACACGCGTCTTTTAAAGGTTAGCGCCAACTAAGAAAAATATGGATTCAATTCTAGTAGCGCTATGTATGTTTCAGGCTGGGTACTTATCAATTGACCTGTTATCTATCTATCAGGTGATATTCAAAGTTTCGTAACATTTTGATTATTCGTTTGAAAGATTCAATCGCTTGAATGACCGTATCTTTTACTTAGCGATGTATGGTGCAGTAATAGTACCATAACAGCGCAATTGAACAAATAAATAATAGAACCAAACCTCACACTTATCGCGGGAGGACTTACAACTATATCTCATACTTTGAGGGGGTCTTTAGAGTTGTCTAATTGTTTTGGCAAAATCCTTCCTAAGCATCTTGCAAGTATCCTGTGGTGTCTTCTTAGTCTATCACTATATCTGCCAGTGTGCCTTGAAGCCTGCTCTTCCATTGTACGATATGCAAATTCAGTTCACGAAGAAGAGTAGTGCAACGTACATAATATGGGCAGTTTTTTAATGGCACGATTTTGCAATACCTCATGGTGGTGATGGTGAAATTCTGACCTCGGATTCGGATTCAGCGACCCAACATACATATAACTGCATATGCCGCTTACCCAGATCATGAAACTTTTTTTTTTGTGGGCCTGTGTTATATGCCAATACAACAGGGTTGCATTTTTAATAAATGCTCATCAATTATAAATCGATACCAATTACTAGGTGGAGTGAAAAGTAACCTTGACCGCCAAAATATAATACTACTGCAAAAAATTTTATAGGGCCTCGAGTACATATTTAGGCAACCATGCTAAATTTCCGTGCGACACTGCCAGTAGTTTTTTTTTTTGACAGCTGATTTTCGTTGACGTGTTTGGCATCATGTGCAGTATGAACAAAAACGATTTTCGTTTTCTCATAAAACATTATTTTTTGAGAGACAAAACGGCGAGGGAAACGAAAGAAAATTTGGATAAATATTATGGGGCTGATTCTCTTATTTGCTTATTTGGGGCTTCAATTACTTCCCTATCCCCCTTTTTCATACGATTTGGTTCCCTCAGATTACAATCTCTTCTCAAACCTCAAAATATGGCTCATCAATAAAAAATTTAGCTCACGCGAGGAATTTTTCGAAATTATCGACACCGCGGAGGAGTATTTTGCAGGCCTGCCGGAAAATTATTTTTCGGACGGGATCAAGAAGTTGGAAAATCGCTGGATTAAGTGTATCGGCCTAAAAATGGGTAAAATTTAATAAAATAAAAAACATTTAAAAAAAATGTTTTTTTCATTCCCAAGAAGGTTACTTTATAGTATAGTATAGTATAGTATAGTAACAATTTGACAGCATCAAAATAGCAATGAGAAAGCACAAACCAAAAAGGAAAAGGACGTGCTGTTTTCAATTTTTTCCGGCTGACGCTGTTCAAAGCTGCCGGACAGATCGATTCGTAAAAGGGCTATGTTGTCAACACCAAGTAATTATTTTCTGTTTCCCAACCTGAAAAGGGGTGACTCCAAAGCAAGAGATTTGAATGAAATGAGGAAGTCGTTGAAGCCTTAACGTTTCATACAATAACGAGAGCAACAGTCGCGCAAAATGCGGCAGTGGGATACCCTTCGACCTATGTTCCCGTGTAGTTTAATTTGTTAAATTCATACACATATGCATATGCATATGCTTTGAAATTAATCCCGACAGTTGGCGCTCGCGAATCGCGCTCGCCTGCCTCCCTGGTTAGCTAACAGAAGCACTTGGTTTTATGCTCATACTTTCTTAAATAACTTCTGTGATTATTGTCCGATCGGATTGTAATTTGGAGGCTACGTAGATATTTCATTCTGCTTAGTATATGTTAAAGTCAGAAAGTTGTATCTTCTATACAGCGCTTACAAATTGAGTTCAAAAATTAAATTATTGATTTGTGGGCGCGGTGGGCGTGGCACCTAACATTTGAAATAAACTTGATCTGCGCCGAGTACATAGGAACCTTCATTCCAAATTCGGTGTCTCTAGCATTTATAATAGCTGAGATCTGTGTGTTCATCTGGTCAGACGGACATCCGGACAGACAGACAGACAAGGCTCAATCGACTCGGTTAGTGATCTTGAGTAAGAATATATATACTTTATGGGGTCTGCCACGCCTCCTTCTGCCTGTTACATACATTTGCTCAAAATTAGTATACCCTTTTTTGACCATTTTCAATGGTCGAAGGGTATAAAAGGGATCGATATGTAAAGAAACTTACTGTAAAGAAATATACGCTTACACTTTTATGAGCTTACTAGCGGTGGTTGTAAGACACCGCGTTGGTACATTCTTAATCTATCGCCGCGACACAGCGCAGGCTATCATGTATTCTGTTAACAGCCTCCGACCCCTGCTGACCTGTGTCTAGCATGCACAAGACTCTAAAAATTGTTTACGTTGATAAAAGATAGACAAGCAACCGCTGCATGTGATGGTCGCCTCGACACTTGATAGTTTTGTTTACTAGTTTAGAATGCAGTGCAGTGCGATAAGTTGCAGTGCTACAAGATGTTCATCCTAGTGCCTGAGCAGTTAGAAACTCGCTATATCAGTTGTATCTCGCCCTCGAACTGAGGAAATACCCCGGCACTTTTCAGCCCATGTTTACCTATGGGTCCCATGGAACTTTAATTTATTACAAGAAAGAAATATCTATATTTTGTCATCAAGGTCGTCCTATTCTAAAAGGCACTCTCAACTCTGCTGGCAGTCAGCCACAGATAGCTGCTGTTATGGCGTTTCCTTCAAGTAATGAGCTGCAACAAATGCATCATCAACAAAGAATGAAGTCGGTGCAAGCTATAGCAGCAGGAAATATTGACGCAATCATTCACAATGCTCCATACAACGATGGAATCTCCCAAATGCAACATCATCATTACTTACATCACCAACAGCACCAGCAACAGCAACAGCAGCAACAACAACAGCAGCAACAACAACAGCAGCAACAACAACAGCAGCAGCGACCGCAAGCCAGATATCGGTTGGTACACGGACAGAATAACACTATGGTGAATGCAGGTAATGATCAACTTTAATTAATTTTAGCTATGCTGTGCTATCTTATCTGTAATGTTTCAGCCTGCTATTGAGGCCTCTCTAGGATGCTGTGGGGGTGTTCTGGTGCAATAAAACCAGCAAAAAAAATAATAAGATTATTAATGGCAAGGAAGAAAGTATGAAACTTTTTCTTTTTGCGGCTTTTATTGTTTATTCAACTAACAATATTGTTGTAGTCCTCTGCGTCTCTACGCGCCCTACAGATGAGTTCTCTGTGCCTTCATTTGAAGAACTCCCTGATCAAACATTACCCTTTTCCTTAACGATTCTAACGATATGTGAAATATTTTATTTTTTTTAATGTAATATTAATTTGATTTAAAATTGTAAACATGCGCGGAGAATGGCATAATTCAACAAAAGAATAAAATGTTGATCAACGAAGACCTAAACGCCAATGAACTAAAATCAGGGATTTAGTTCGTTAGTTAATTTTGCGGATTAGTTCAAACGAACTTAGTCTGAACTAAACTCTATACAACTCTACTTAAAAATCGATTTTTTGATTTACAGGGGCGGGAATAAATCTAATCTAATTACAACCAAATTTGGTACCCGAGAGCTAGGTTTTCATACGTATGGACATACAGACAGACGGAAAGATGGACATAGCTACATCGACTGTTGATGTTGATATGATATGATAATATATAAAGTATATGAGGTCTGACACGCATCCTTCTGCCTGTTACATATGTAGCTATTATACCCTTCTAACTATATTGGTAGCAGATATAAAAATAGTGCTCAACAAATAATTATTATTTTGTATTATTTTCGGATTTACCAATAGTGGAAACCTCTTGAAACCTTCTGGTGCAGATCTTGTTCTTATGCGACTTTTCTAAGTCGATGTATTTTGCTTTCCATTTTTATATCATTGTCGAGCCGCCGACAATATGCAGGGAATGCCTTAAACCATCATTGACCGCGGTTGGCAAATGTACATCGGACAAATGAAGGACTAAATGATGATGTTTCTATTCTATAGGGAAATAGTACAGTTTGCAAGACATTACAAGACTCTAACCTTAAATCTAGTCCCAGGTTCTCTTCCCTCACTCTTGGATAATGGCAGATGAACTGATCTGACGCGCCAAGCATAGCTTAATTCTCAGTTAAATCGGTGTGACCAATTACAACTACGATAAAAACGTGTACAATAAAATACTAAATCTAATTGTCGTGACCTCGATCAAATTACTTATATAACTATCGATAGCCAACTTATCAGTTCCACGACAATCATACTTCATCTTGATGTGCTTGTGCTTTTCTATGTTAAATGTACCTTTCATTATATGTTAAATATAACCTTCTATACAATTTTTTCTTTTGCTTCCACAGAAGGTACTGAGAAGAATTGCCTCAGCTCTATAAATTACCATAGGGGGGGAGGAGTAGATACCATTGATCGTATATCGCCAACAACAAATCAATTGGCCCAATGGTTTTCACCCGAGTTACTTGCCCGAGCATCGGCCGGTAAATTACCACTCCTCAATATGGATCAAGCTCTCAGTCTGGAAGAATTTGAGCGCAGTATGCAACATTCCTCGGCCAAAGTCCTCAATTAAACATTGTAGCATTGCAAAGAAGTAACAACAACAAATACAATCTCTCAATGTTTCATTGAAGTTTTTTTCACAATTGTTTCACAACAACAACAAAAACAGAATACTTTTTTCTGTAGTTCAGTAAAAAAATTTAAACTCAAACGATTTAAACTTATAATTAATAGTAGTTGATTTTATTAAAAAAACAAACAAACATATTTCTGTACATAATAAAAAAGTAATGAAGGTTTAATAAACATTTGTGTATTGATTTTATTTAAAACCAGCAGTACCTCGTATGGATACTTAAATTGGGGAATTGCTATTATTAAAGTAACGATTAATTATAACAATTTATATAGGAAATAGTTATAAATTTAATAATTTCTTGCTACACTTTGCGCACAACATACTAAATATTCTAAATGTTAAATTACTGGTGGGATAATCTATGATTTAGACGTATAACGTTCAGTAACCAACTAAAATATATATATTTGGCATTCTTTTGGATATGTATGTATGTACAAACTAGCTTAATATTTTAATATACTGTTATTACGTCCATTTTGTTATTTATTTAAAGTTACATAATTAGTTCGTGCAATTGGTGTAAGCTATTTGAGGTACATTAATTAGGGGGATAACTTAAAAATGTTTCTCTTGTATAGATATCTTTTAATGTTTAAATTATTTATTACGCTCTTTTCAATTTTAACAATGTCTCCCGCTCAACACTAACCTATCGATAAGGTTAACGATAACTAAATAAACTTACGATAGTGTATCGACTAAGGTCACACTTAATAACTAAGCATTGAACATATAGAGCACTCAAACAGCGAAAATTAGTGGCCCAGTGGTCTTCGGTTTATTATGACCCCCCGGCAATCCAGAAACAGCAAAACAGCGCCGCCAAAGAGAGCTGAACGCTCACTCATATAACACTTCGCCGGGGGGTCATAATAAACCAAAACTACTCGTCCGCTACTTTTTGCTGTTTGAGTACTCTATATGTTAGATGCTTAGTGGTTATGTACATATGTGTAAAGTGTTACTTGACAGACTGTATGTACGTGTTAATGTTTTGTATATATGTATGTGTAAAGTATTTCTTGACATACTCAACATATATTTTAAATCAGCATCAAAAGGACATTAAAGTGACACACGCTCTAAATAAACCGCATTTTTAAAGATATACATATAAAATGTAATTAAAACTAAAGCAATATGAAGAATCGGCCAAAATTGGAGTGTTTGTAATAAGAGCATTGATTGTATTTTGGTTTTTAGACCTTAACTGGATTTTATGATTTGGTCTCATTGAATATATCGATAACTTTGCCTTTGGTTTTCAGACCTTTACTGGATTTTGTGATTGCTCTTATTTAATGTTTCGATAACTTTGGAATCTAGTATAATAGTTTTATAAATATGTCTAAAGAGCTTAATATTACAACTGCATATGCACTTGCTCATGATTAGTGTAATGTGTGTATATACATATAGTTGTTAGTGCTCTTTTGTTTTGCTTCTCTGTATAGGTATAGATTATTCCGCACACATGTGCTTGGCGGCATCCGATGGATTAGTATTACATTTACATTGGGGCACACGATAACACTCATCGTTCTTACAATGCGAGACGGATATTTGATTTTGATCCAGTTCGGGACTTGGGCTTCCATTTTGGCTACCATTTTGTTGTAACGCACGATCAGATGATGCTAACGTAGTGGCGCAGGCGGCAACTTGTGTGCGGCTTATTGCGGAACTTGTTGGTGCAGCCTGTCCAGTTGTGGCTGATCGGCGGTAGACAGTGCTATTCATTGTCAGCTTACGCACATTCTTATCCGGATGGAAGACTAATATGTACACTTTGGGCGAGTAGAGGCATATCAATGCCACCGATGCACTTAGACTAATTGAGATGCACAGCGTGGTTATTTGTATCTGTAATCGAAAATAATATTGTATTGACAAGCAACAATTGAAATTATTGTATTATTATTGGAAGGGGGATCTGTGTTCTGCTGATTTTTTAGCTATTATCTTTTTGGCAACATTGATATAAATAGCTGACGCGCGTTTCGTGTTTTGTTTCACTGTCAAACATCTTCAGATTTGTTTATAATTTAACCATGAATCGTCTTACAAACGAACAACGCGCTGAAAATTATTGAATTTGTTTTATTAATATGCGTGCTCTGTTAAGAAAGTTCATCGCGCGCTCCTTTCATTTTATGGTTAGTTTAATCGACCCACTAAAGCATTAAAGCCGTCTAGATCGTGAGATTTAACGCTTTTAGACTATTTTGTTGTCGGGCTATGTTCAATCGAATGTCCGCTTTAATTGACGCATTGGAGCACATTTATTCGTGAGAAATGTTGGAAAGAGTATGCCATGGAAAGCGGATGGAGCATTTGAGACGCAGTCACGCTCAACATTTGCATGAAATAATCTTCCAACATTCAATTATGCACCGTACTATTGATTCAAATGAAGATTTCATGCATTTCTCTCAATTTTATGTGGGTTTCTTTGAAAAACTTTCATATAACTCTTAAAAAATCACCCTTTATAAGATATATTGTAATCCTGCTGAACTTATAGTTCCATAACCAGCCCAGTGTTTCTCATGAATTCCTACATATTTCCTGCACAGATTGTGCTCATCTCTTCTCTTATCTCTTTCAAGAGTTCTTACTAAGTGTTATCATGTCGTTATCGTTATCGGTATAGCTTTGTACTGCGGAGACTGGGACCCCTGAACACGAAGTGTTTCACAAGTGAGCGATCGGCTCTCTTCGTTAGAAACCGCGAAAAGAGCACAGCGGCATCAAGTCAGTCGCACAACGACAGCGGAACGATGAGCACGGGTGCATTTCTTTGCGCTCTGCGATCGTTTCCATGTGGGCGAGTATGCATGCACGGCCCGCGTATGAATCTATGCGTTGCTTGTGAAGTTTGACAACAGGCAAATGCTTCGGCCAGTGCGCTGGCAGCCTGAAGTCAATTTTCTGTTTCGGCGTCGAGAGCCAAGAGACTGAGACACAGTGGGCAAAAATGGTTATCTTCGACCCATTTCAATGTGTGCGTATATGCATGCACAAGCTCGCATATGAATGTATGCGTTGCTTGTGAAGTTTGGCAACAGGCAAGTGCTTCGGCCAGCGCGCTAGCAGCCTGTAGTCAATTTTCTGTTTCGGCGTCGAGAGCCAAGAGACTGAGACACAGTGGGCAAAAATGGTTATCTTGCGGCGAAACTTTTATAGCTTCGAAAATATGTAGCTTGATTTATGGCATAATTTTATTTAGTAAATACATATTGATGTATTCCGAATTTTTTAGTTTTGGCTGATAAATTTTGTCAAATTTAGTACAAACATAAACAAAAAAAATTATAGTTGTTGCACAACTTTTTTTCAATATTATAAATTTGATATAAAAATTAGAATAGAATTAGAATATGAATATTTAATCTATCTACTCAATAAATTATAAATGCACATGTTTTCAGATGTTAAAATTTATTGCCGCCATATAACTATTTTTGCCCACTGTGTCTCAGTCTCTTGGCTCGACGCCGAAACAGAAAATTGACTTCAGGCTGCCAGCGCGCTGGCCGAAGCATTTGCCTGTTGTCAAACTTCACAAGCAACGCATACATTCATACGCGGGCCGTGCATGCATACTCGCCCACATGGAAACGATCGCACAGCGCAAAGAAGTACGCGCATGCTTATCGTTCCGCTGTCATTGTGCGACTGAAGCAGTTTTGATGCTATGCACTGTTTGTACTGAGAGCTACTGTTCTTCTTCTTCTCTGACGTACCAGGTCCGAAAATCAGCCTCAAACTGCGTTAGAGCTGTTTGACGTCTCTATGTGTTCATTGCTTAGTGCTTCGACCATTGAAAATGGTCAAAAAGGGGATACTAACTTTGTGCAAATGTATGAAGGAGGCGTGGGAGACCCCACAAAGTATATACATATATTCTTGTTCAGGATACCTAGCCGAGTCGATTGAGCCATGTCTGTCTGTCTGTCCGGATGTCCCGATGATCAGATGAACACACAGATCTCAGCTATTACAAGAGCTAGAGACATCAAATTTGGCATAAAGATTTCCAGACGCAGATCAAGTTTATTTCAAGTGTTGGGTATCATACCCACCACCCCCGTAAATTAATAATTTATTTTCTGACTTTAACATATACTAAGCTGAATTAAATATATATTCTCTAAATTGCAAACCGATCGGACAATAAACACAGAAGTTATTTAAGAAAGTATGAGCATAAAACCAAGTGCTTGTGTCAGCTAACAAGGTGGGAGAGCGCGAAGCGCGATCGCCATCTGTCGGGAATAATTTTAAAGCATGTGCCTATATATATGTATGAATTTAACGAATTAAACTACACCAGAAAATGGGTCGAAGGTTATCCCACAGTCGCGTGCCGCGCGAACGTTGCTTTTCTTACTGGTTTTATCCCTATCGCATTAATTTCTCCTCGCGTTTCTATTCGCATTTTTACCGCGTTTCCGTGTCGTCCGTGACATGCGACGGTGCCTCTTGGTCCCGTTAGGCGGGAGGTGGAGTTCGTCTGGGTTCCGCGCGCAACAAGCATCGGCTTGGTGTTGTTGGCCTACTTGTTAATATGTACATTCATTGTATTCAACGTCCAAAAAAACAAGAAAAAAAAACACCATCCATTGCATTTGATTCCATAAAGCGTCTACCAAATCACAAGTGTTTTTGCCTATACCACAAAATGGCGCATTGAATCCTCTGCTGCCCCGTATATGCTACCTAATTTCCCCACGCCGGTATCCAGCTTAGTCTAACAACTAAACTAAACAACTAAATAATAATTTCGACTTGATGTTGCAGTTTGAAGTCTTACCTCATAAGAGTTGCCGGTGCCAAAATAAATGGGTACAAATGCTAACCAGATAATGCAGGTAGTGTACATTGTGAACCCAATGAACTTGCTCTCATTGAAATTTTCGGGTATTTTGCGTGTCTTGATGGCGTAAACGGTGCAAATTGTAATTAAAATCATGTTGTATAGCTGCGAAAATAGGAATGACATGTCTTGGATTTTGCACTTGAGTATAACTTCGGTACGGTCTGGGTAATAGAAGCGGGTACCCGGAGGCTCCACTATCATCCAAATCATTGTGATTAACACTTGAATGGCTAAAGAGAAATAGAGGTACATAAATCAATTGTAGGCTCATTATATAGAATCACAATCAGATATACTTACCAATCAGTGACGTTGTAATCACAACTTGCGACTGTGGACTGATGTACTTAAGGCGCTGTGCCGACTTTGATGCCGAGTGAAAAATGCGTGATATGCGATTTGTTTTTGTTAACAGTGCACTGTAGATAATGGAGAAGCCGACCCCAATGCCAAAACGCTGCAGCACACATGAACCGATCGTTGGCTTGGCAATGAGAGCAAATGTATTGCAGTAACAGACGAGAATACCAAACAGCAGCATATAGCTTAGCTCACGGCCCGAGGCACGTACAAGGGGTGTGTCGTGGTTCTTGGCAAATAGCACAATCACAATGAATGTCATTGTAATACCAATAACTGCAATTGCCAACGGTATAAATGCAAAGAGGGAATTCCAACGCATGTACTGAATGCTGAGTGAGAAACAAGAGAGCTTATCCGGATAGGGCCAATGTCCCGGGCCGCAGTCTCTGCAGGTGAACTCGTCGTAAACATACTCGTAAGCCTCACAACTATCGCAGATCCAGCAGCAAGTATCGCCCTTAAAAGGAGCATATTAATATATGTATATAATGAATATATATAGTAACATATCCATTGAACACCCACTGTTAAAACTCCCCAACTACACATAACATAATGTTAAACAACATACACTATTGTAAAATCCATATACACACATTAAAGTCTAATTACAAAATGTAATAAAAAGAACTAAAGCCCTTCGGTTAGCCACCTGCAAATCGCTAAAGTAAGCATTCCCACGATTTTAAGAAACTCTAAACCATCGTCCGATCAACAACAACAAACAAAGCTCCGAATTCCAGCTAACTGCAAGCCGACAATAACAGCCAGCTGCAACAATTTGTCTAATCAGCGGAATCGTCGCTTCTCTAGAAGATAATATTTCGGGACACTCTCTCCACGACAGAATAAAAATTCAATTCAGCTTAGCTCTCTAAAAGACACTTCGCACTTTCATTTTGGCTATATCAACCCAAAAAATCTCGCCAAAAGTTAGTTCTGAACATACTATCGACCGCGATAGATCCGCTAAAGCCCACTTAAAATTCCAACTAAGTGACAATCAAAAGGCTCTCGTTCTTTCCTCTTTGGAAATAATAAAAGTGTTTAATAATAAAGCAAAAACCAACTGCAGTTATTTTTTTATTAAACCCTCGTTCTGAATTCGTAACTATATAGCACTTTCTTTACCTGTTGTTTCTTTATCATGCCCACTTCGCAGGGCAACGAGCATGCCGAGGTTGGCATCTCCTGTTCCCTGTTCCACACAACCGTTTCCAAGTTGAGCTCAAGACGATTAAACCATTTGCCGACAACCTATATTTTATATATAATATAGTATAGTTAATCTTTGTGTCTTAAAGATCATGCATTAATCTCATTAAATTAAACTATAAAGGGTCATTTTTTAGCTATTATCTTTTTGGCAATACTGGTTTAAACAGCTCCCGCACGTTTCGTGTTTTGTTTCACAGTCAAACATTTTCAGTTTGGTCTGTAATTTAACCATGAATCGTCTTACAAACGAGCAACGCGCTGCAAATTATTGCATTTTATTATCAAAATGCGTGCTCTGTTATGAAAGTTCATCGCGTGCTTCTTTCTTCATTTTATGGTCGTTTAATCGACCCACTAAAGCCGCTTAGGCGTTAGCCTTTAGACTATTTTGTTGTGGGGCTATATTAAATCGAATGTCTATACAGACAAGGCTGATTTAATTGCCGCATTAGAGGACAACATTGAAGCATTTATTCGTGAGATACCGAGATGCCGAAATGTTGGAAAGAGTATACCATAATTGAACTAAGTGAACTAATTTAAGGCGCAGTCACGCTCAACATTTGCATGAAATAACACAGCCCCACAAAAAAAAGTGTCATGATCTGGGTTTGCGGCATATGCAGTTATTTGTATTTTGGGTCGCTGAATCCGAATCCGGGATCAGAAATTCTTCATCACGTCTGGATTTCCATCTAACCTCAAAACATTAAAAAACCTTTGAATATCCCCTAAAAGATAAATAATCCTGATCTGGGCATGCGATATGTTTTAACATGTATTTATCTTTCTTAGTGCGAATCCGAAATTTACGTAGTACGTCTGAGTTTCGACTTAACCTCAAAAAACTCGACAATTTTTTGAAGCCCCAAAAAGTAAAGGGGGGTTATGCTATATATGTTTCTATATGTTTTTTGACCTTCCGAATCCGAATCCGTATACAAAACCAGCCTATCACGTCAGAATTTTAACCTAACCTACATTTTTTTAAAAACTTCTAAAATTTTGAATATTTTTTTAATATTCAAATTTAATATAAAAAGCTTTTCTGTTGGTATACCCCTTTTGAGCATAGTTTTATCAGTATTCGCAAAAGATTCATATGAGTAATGATTTTTTGCTTGAAAACTGTATTTTAACTAATAAAAAACATAAATTAAATACGTGATTTTGCATATTTGCACAAATGCCGTAAAATAGGTCTAAAAACATAATATATATAAGTCGAATCTTAGACGTGCTACGTAAATTTTGACATCGGATTTGGACTTAGAAGGACAAAATACATGTTAAAACATATATCACATGCTCAGACCAGGATTCTATATTTTTTGGGGAATATTCTAAAGTTTTTCAGTTTTGCGAGGTTATGTCGAAATCCAGACGTGATGGCGAAATTCTGACCTCGGATTCGAATTCAGCTACCCAAATTACATATAATTCCATATGCCGCTTACCCATATAATGAAACTTTTTTTTTTGTGGGGTTGTGTAATCCTCAAACATTCGAATATATGCATCGTACTATCGATTCAAATCATGATTTCACGCATTTCTCTCAATTTTATGTGTTTTTGTTTGAAAAACTTATTTATAGCTCTTAAAACATCACACTTTATATATTCGCAATCAGCATCGACAGTGCCTCTTATCCCTTTATCGGACTATCTTCCATTGCCTAAAGGGGGCAGATAATACTCGTATGTGCATTGGTATATATACGAAAGAAATGCTACCTTGTACTGGTATCCCGAGGAGTTGTAGAGTCGTTGATAATTTAATATGTCATATCTAGCCAGTCCGTCTCCCTGTCGATCGAACTTGACCTCACTGCCAGCCAAATCTTGAAGAACAAATAACAAATATCAATTGGTATATTTCATCTAAAATCTACAACGAATTATATATATATATACAGTACCTACAAAGGAGACGTTAAGCAAGTAGTTATTGTAAAAGTCCTTGCCATCGTAGCTGGTCATATCTGGACACGCCTCTGACTGGCTATCTACGGGATGGCGATACCAAACAGATTCCGTATGCAGATGATGCTTTTCCTGACGCACATCATTCTGCGTGCAAAGATCCTGATGCAGATTATGAAGGGCGTGTGCAAAAGCATAGACAGCATCCACCACAAATTGCGTTTTCGATTCCTGTTCGTAGCTGGAGAATAGATATATACAATAGAAAGACATGTATAACTTGCTTGTATACAAATATTCATAAGTCAAGTGGTCAGACAATGTGAAGTACATCCCCCCCACACAGCGCGAGAACATACGACTTCAGAAGGCCATGACATGAATAGAAGGATATGGAAGGGGTTTGTCTAATCTCGAGACTAGTGAGATAGGTTTAATATTTTTGAAGAAGCTTAGGGTTAGAAACAATAGAGTTATAGTTGTCCGAACACAACACCCAGAGGGTGTCCATAGTTGGAACTACAATGCGAAAGAGCTTCTTCTTGGGTGGCCATTACAAGCCGTCATGGGGTTACGGCCGACCTCAACATCTCGCGCCAGGAGCCTCTACTTCATGCGTACCTCCTCCAATTGTTCTCCAATCGTCTCCTTCGTCGCGCAATATCGACTCTCGTCTCTCAAAAACCTTCTTCGTGCATACGGCGCTTGGCGCTGCCAAGGTATATGTAATGCTTGACAACATCGAAAGTATAGCGGCCCGCATCTACTTGGGATCCGAAAGAGCTATTGCTCAAAAATGACAACTAATTCTACAAGGGACAGATTGGGACTGAGAAGTGTAAGTGCACTACACTACACTAGCAACCTTGTCATCTTGTATCAGGTTAAAACTACACCAAGAGCTGTCCTACGATTGACTAAGGAATGTAAATTAGGTAACTATAGTAGTATAGGAAGGAAGTGTTAAGTGTAGATTTCAATGGCAATACCAAATTGACTACTTACCCGACCTTCTCGGAAAGGCGCAAGTTCTCGTCGCATCGGTTGCTTTTGTTGTCTGTGGCATTTTGAGATTTGACACCGCCTTCAAGGATGCAGTTGAATGTGTCCTCCCAGTATTCCGCGAACCATGGGTTTCTGTAATTCGATGCCGGTGTCAATTGCATCATGTAGCTATCGAAATCATCGATTATTTCCGACTGTAGTTCAACAGTTATGGCACCTTCGGCAATCTCTTCGAGTCCTTCAAGAAGCTTCTGCTGCTTACCCCAGCCATCGCTGGCAATCCAATTGAATTGCTGCGTGAGATTTGCACGCTTTGCGGCTAGCAGAATGCGTCTGGCGTCCTCGGCACGGGTGAACAGTACAACACCACGGGCACTGGACTTTTTCTGCAGTTTGCCAATTATTGCATCGAAGATCTTATCGTCTGCTGCGCTGGGCACCTTCTCGGCAGCCGCAATGCACACATGTCGCTCAGTCGCCTCCTTGTGGAAGGCTTCAATGCCGTATTCACCGTAGGAGCCCTCCGAGTGTATGGTCGAGACGTAGGACCAATTGAGGTTCTTTATTATATCCACTAGCGCAACGGATTGAAACGTATCTGGCGGTACAGTGCGTGCGAATAGATCAAAACGCGATTTATCGGACAGTGTTTTGGCCGTGGAGGCTGGTGATATTTGTGGTATATGAAAGAGACGCAACAGATTTGCCACCTGCAGAGATACTGAACTGTACGATCCACCAATCACACCGAACACCGGTCCCGACGATGCATTCTTGCGCAGCTGTGGGCTTGACATGTCCAAGCATTCAAAGGCCGAGGTATCAAGATTATTCAGCGAGGCACGTACAAATTGCAGCGACTGATTCAGAGCGTATGTATCGCGGGAGCACGTGTCTAATATATGCACGCCCAATGTTATGCCCGGCAGTAGATTTGTATCATTGTTGACGCGATCAATCGCATATAGCATCGCTTCCAGACGTTGCACTCCCCGATTGTAGACTTTAGGACCGCACGGTAGTGCACCTTCGCCCTTCTCATGCACCGGGAATAGACCACCGAGTATTATATCTCCGGGCAAAGACACCGACACCGAGTCTTGTGATTGCGATCGACCATAAACTGTTCCATATGGTTGCAAAGTAGAGCAGCATGTCAACACAAAGACCCATAACTGACTCCGTCTCGCACTCTTACTGTAGTTCACAATTATTCGCAGCATATTGTAGAGCTTGGACCCGTATGACGACATATTGAACAGCTCAGCTCACCTAGCTCAGTCCAATGTCTTTGGCAAAGACCATGCTACGGAAGAGAGACTTCTATAAAATGGAAGGCAAGCTATTAAACATTTACACTGTATATATTTATTAATATATTAAAACTATTATTGTACTCTTCAAGAGTGTATATTATTGTTGTATAATATTTATATATACATATATTCTTGAGTAAGTCAAAGGTCGGCCGTCAGCCGTCAGAGACAGCAAGGGGAACTAAATGTAACCACAGTTTTGGCTGGGGTACGTGCCGTCCATGCTCCTACTGACGGAAGTGGGGCTATACTCTCCACGTGAGGGCGACTGGAAACAGGCCGCTAGCACGGTCATGACTCTGCTAGAGGTGCTGACTAATTGTAGTCGGGCGAAGATCGTGAATCTATAAATCACCCCAATCCAAGGCGGTCTCTAGGATGCGGGCTCTGGATACCTGTCGCCCTCCATTTTCATTTAGACTTCCCACGGCACGCGGGCTATGTCGTGGGTGACCTTCCCTTCCCGCCTACTCGTGGGACCAAATTTATGGAACAAATTAATAAATCAAACAAGCCTGATGCGGCTTTGAAAGCATCGATCCAGGGTGAAGCCTTCACGGCCGACTCCAACACCAGCACTGCAGCCATTGGGCTGCTGGCTTCCACCCCCAATACTACGGGTCTCGACCCTAGTATTCCAGGGGACTGGGACAGGCCACGAACTCCCGCAAGTGCAAGTTCGCAAGTGCTGCCTTCTCGTCCAACAACTGCTCAGGCATGCAGCAAACCGTCGAGGTGATGTCCTCCGACGCGGAAGCTGAAGGTGACCTGATCAGCTTTGCTGACGACGCTTCCGTGGCCTCACAGAAACAGGCTCCCAAATCCAGACTCTGCGACTAGACTCGGGGAACGCCTTCGTCAAAATGAAGACCCGCACGAAGAAGCTCTTCAAAGCTGCACTCGCTAAGGGTTCGAGCAGAGCAGAGGCTCTTGCAATCGCCACTGCGCGCCCCGCGGAAACCAAGTCCAAGCGGACGCGCGTTGACGATACTCTCCCCGAACACCAAGGGTCCTCAAAGAAGCCCAAAAAGACTCATGTGGAGTCCACAAAGCCACTCTTCAGCCAAGCGGCAAGCAGAGTGAAATTGGGCTTCACTTCGGCTGACTCTACCAAACCACTTACACTGGAGCAGTTGGCTACGGTGCAAGACAGCATCCTTAAGGCGATGCGGCTGCCCTCCACATCGGGAGTCGGTCCAGGTTTCGAGGGCTACATACCCCAAAATGACTGGATGCTCCTTGTGTGCGAGGACAGCAGCACTGCTGAATGGGTCAGGGGAGCTGTTAGACATATCAAGTCCATCAGTGGCCTTGATATAAAGCTGTTGGAGGAAACTGAGTTCCCGAGAGCTCACCTCATTTGAGGGTACTTCCCCAATAGTGCTGAACTCCCATCCGCCACCATTCTGGAGTACTTGGGCCTCCAGAATGTTGAACGCTTTTCAACGGAACTGTGGCGGGTGGTACAACACAGCCTTAACGGCAAGACGACGCACCTCGCGATGATGGTCGACGAGAAGTCGTATAAGGCTCTGATGGAGCTTAAGGGTAATGTTAAATTCCGCTTAGGCAGGATCAAACTTATCCTTAAGAAATCTGCCGTCAGGGCCTCCTGCCCTGTCCTCTTCCCCATCTCCAACCATTCCCCCTCCCATCAGCGGGAACGGTAGCCTCCACCGTCGTGACAGCAGTGGCTGCCGTTTCGTTGGCGTCTACCAGCGCCGCAGCCACAGTGGGGCCGATTACCTCCATCCCCCAGTCCTTGTGGTGAATGCCCCCAAACCCATAACGAGACGTACGAGGCCGGTGGTTGGCAGCGGACGCCTTCAAGGCCCACCTCCAGCTCGGTGGGGAAACCACCAGTAAGGGCAGCTCCGGCGACTGGGGTCGCTAGGCGACCTCCCCCGAGCAGTTCCTCCAGACTGCCGAAGGGCATCCGTGGCCACGACTCTCGGGGGGCAAGGCAGGTGGCCTTGTCACCAAAGCCCTTAAGGAGGATGCTGAGTGCCATTAAGCTGCTCCAGGCGAACCTGCACCACGCCAGAGGAGCGTCCGCCACCCTGTGCAGGATCGTCTGTAAGGATACAATCGACGTGGCTCTCGTCCAAGAGCCATGGTTGATCGGAGGCCACATCCGTGGACAATCATGCGGATCATGTAAGTTATTATATGACCGTATGGGTGGTACCCCTCGCACTGTTATTGTTGTAAATAACAGTGTGAGACAGTTCCCTTTACCTAATTTCATCCACAGAGACCTGGTGGCAACGGTTATTGAGGTAGCCACTGCTGAGGGAGTCCGGGAGGTAGTAAAAGCCTCTGCCTACTTCCCGGGCGACGTGGATGACGTCCCCCCTACAGAGGTTCAGCGGCTAGTAGACTTCTGCCGCCGGTACAACAAGCCGCTCGTGATCGGCTCTGATGCAAATACGCATCACACGATCTGGGGAAGCAGCGACGTCAATAAACGTGGTAAATCCCTTTTAGAGTATCTATTGTGTTGTCAATTAGAAGTTGCTAACATAGGGTGTAAGCCTACTCTTATTAACGCCATTAGGGAAGAGGTTCTTACCCTAGTCAGCAACTCTATTGTGAGTTCGCTGGTCAACTGGCGGGTCACAGACGAAGCCACGTTGTCGGACCATCAGCACATCAGGTTCGACCTCCCTGCCCAAGTCAAGATCCGCCAGAACTCCTTCTGTCCCAAAAAGACAAATTGGGAATCCTTCAAAGCCTCTGTGGCTTTTAAAGCAGACTCGTTGATCAGCATCCCTAATTCTATCAGTGATACAGAACTTGCTGCCAACCTGCTTCAAGATGTGCTAATCACATCCTTCGAGGACAGCTCTGTTCGGAAGACCTTAAAGGTCAACCGAAAAGTTCCATGGTGGATCGAAGAACTGGCTGCACAAAGAAGGAAGGTTAGAAGCATATTCAACAAGGCCAGATCTAACCGTGTCAGCTGGGACGTCTATAGAGACGTTCTCACTAACTACAACAAAACCATTAGACGTGCTAAGCGCGATACGTGGCGCAGCTACTGTGGTAGCATCGAATCGCTGCCGGAGGCAGCGAGACTCTGCAAAGTATTCTTAAAAGAGCAGACGGAAAGCACTTGACCTTCTTCTACAAGTCCATATCCCAGGTTCGGTGGCGAACCCAGATCTATCCAGTCACGATGACCCCATCCTGTCACCGGACTCACGAGGGTCCAGTCTATCAGGGATCATCTTCGACCCCGAAAAGGTCAATTGGGCTGTAAATTCCTTCGCTCCCTTCAAAGCCTCAGGGGGCGATCAAATCTTTCCAGCCCTTCTACAAAACAGCCTAGGTCATACTTTCGATCCGCTGGTCGGCCTTCTTAGAGCCAGTCTCACTTGGGGATATATACCCATCTCTTGGAGAGGATCAATGTGGTATTCATTCCTAAACAGGGGAATCGTCCCCCTAAACAGCCTAAGTCATATCGGCCGATCAGTCTCACCTCCTTTCTGATTAAGACAGCGGAAAGGCTCGTAGACCTGCAGAAAACTCATCCTCTGCATCCCAAGCAGTTTGCGTATATAGCCGGAACTGTGGTCGCTCTCCAAAAGCTAGTGGGTAAAATCGAAGGAGCCTTGTATCCAAGAATATTGCTCTGTGCTCTTTTCTTGATATAGAAGGTGCCTACGACAATACCGGCTACGGGTCTATTTCTACTGCGCTGGAGCGCAGAAATATCGCCTGTCCACTAATCCGATGGATTGATGCTATGCTCAAACATCGGACTATTTCCTCTACCTTGGACTCCACGACTGCTTTCATTAGTGCGGTTAAGGGATGTCCCCAGGGAGGTGTCCTATCCCCCTTACTCTGGTCTTTAGTAGTTGATGAACTACTGACTATTCTCGCTGAACAGGACGTGCAAGCAATCGGCTATGCTGACTAGCTGGCTCTCGTAGTGAAAGGGAACTTTGCCAACACCGTGACAGAACTGATGCAATCTGCTCTGAACACGGTTAATAGATGGTGCGAAGATGTAGGTCTTAGCATCAATCCACAAAAGGCGATTATCGTTCCCTTCACTAAGCGCTATTCCGTTGACATGGGTCAATGGCACATTGGCGGCTCTCCCGTGGGACTTTCCAACAAGGTTAAATATCTAGGGGTAACTCTTGATAAAAGACTGAACTGGAATTCCCATCTAAACAACACCCTATCAAAGGCAACTCATGCCATGTGGGCCAGTAGAAGATTCTTTGGTAGGACCTGGGGTCTCAAATCCTGCACCATTCGGTGGTTATTTGAGATGATGGTAAGACCCATCGTCACCTACGCCGCTATTGTGTGGTGGCCTAAGGTTACGCAGGTCACTGCCATCAACAAATGCACTAAACTGCATAGAATCAAGCTCCAATCTGGGCTCCTAGCTACCGAATCGGGGCATGCTAGACTTATCAAAACAATTCCTGGCTTAGAGATCTGCTCTAGATCAGATTCTATGACCAAGGAACTCTTCTTTGGTGCAAAGTTCAAAACTCTCATCCCGGACCGGAGGGACTGGGATGCTGGCAACGCCATCAGTGACCCTCATGGCATACACTGGTATACCGACGGATCAAGGACTGACCAGGGGGTTGGAGCTGGGATACATGGTCCCAACTCCAAAACCTCGATTGCTATGGGCAACTGGCCCACAGTCTTTCAATCCGAGGTTAATGCCATCGAGTTCTGCTGTCGTCTTATCCTTGAGAAGGGGATCAGAGGAGCAAACATTTACATCTTCTCTGATAGCCAAACTGCCATACTAGCCCTCTCCTAAAAAAAGAGTAGGCTCGCGTATGGTGGCTGACTGTTGGAACTGCCCCCAGAGGCTCTCCAATAGGAACAAAGTTACCCTCCTATGGGTACCTGGTCACTCCGGTTTCCAAGGCAACGAGCTAGCTGATGAACTAACGAGGGCGGGGTCATCAGCCCCTCTGCATGGCCCCGAACCCTTCTGCGGCGTGGGGTGGTCAACCATCTCATCCCTTGTGAAAGCATGGGCGGTTAGGTTGACCGAACGCTATTGGTTCTTCCAACCAGGGATGAGCCAGGCTAGAGAGCTTACAAATCCCTCGGTTAAACGAAGAACAAAGTTACTCTCTAGGAGAGATCTCTATCTCCTTATTGGTTACCTTAGTGGCCACCATTTGGTGAACTATCACCTCACAAAAATGAGTCTGTCCTCGGATGCAGAATGCAGGCTCTGTAGAGAGGACGACGAAACCACCAAACACATCCTGTGTGATTGTCCAGCCTTGATATGGATTAGGAGGAAACATCTGCTCTTGGAAATCGCAGTTCCCGAGCACATTGTCCGTTCTTCGACAAAAGACCTGTTATGCTTCATCAGGGAAGCGGAACAGCTTTTGTCAAGATAGGGAGACTATTATAGGTACAAAAGATCATTCTGGTCACAGTGCCTCGCCCCTTCTCTACTGGGAGACTCCCTTTTTAAAAATAATAAATAATAATAAGTCAAAGGTAAGTCGAACAGTTTTAGGTTAGTTTTTGCCTGACTTTGCTAGCTGTAAAGCCGGGTCGCACCTATGTACTATTTATATAGTGTAGATGCCATACAACTTATCCAACGATTTTTCTTATTTTTATATCCTTCGTCCATTGAAAATTGTCAAAAAGAGGATACTACTTTTGTGCAAATGTCTGTAACCGGCAGACCCCATAAAGTATATATATTCTTGCTCAAGATCACTAGCCGAGTCGATTGAGCCATGTCTGTCTGTGTAAACGCACTGATCTCAGCTATTATAAAAGCTAGAGTTACCAAATTTAGCAGGAAGACTCTTGTGTACTATACGCTGATCAAGTTTATTTCAAATGTTGGATGCCACGCCCACCGCCCCCGCAAATCAATAATTTAATTTGTGAAGATACAACTTTCTGACTTTAACATATACTAAGCTGAAGGAAATATCTACGTATTCTCCAAATTGCAATCTGATAGGACAATAAACACGGAAGTTATTCAAGAAAGTATAAGCATAAAACCAAGTGCTTATATTAGCTAACAAAGGAGGCGGGCGAGCGTGAAGCGCTAGCACCATCTGTCGGAAATAATTTTAAAGCATGTGCATTAGAGATGGGCATGGACTGTCATTTTTCGGCACGAGCACCAGCAAGACACGAAAATTAAATTTTTCAACATGCACGAACACGCACGCTCAAAAATTTTCCCAACACGGTCCAACACGAAATTTCATACGAATTTTTTTTTTTTTTTATTTTTATTCAATAATTTATGATATTTCTTTGAAAATAAAATTTGTGTCTAAATAAAGCTATTATGCCATTTTTCGCCAAGTATGTGAACACAATGGCGTCTTCAAATTGCAGTTTTTCCATTTTAACGAGAATAAGTGACGCCGATTAATTTTGCACTTGCTCAAGATCGGCTTATCGATCGCAGCTCAAACAGCGTCTTTCGTGTTGGTATATATTAGTACTTTTTGAAACATCGATTAAATTCACGACAAGTAGCATAAACAATCGATATAACATTTTTTGCAAAAGTAAAAATACGTTGTATATGTGTTCGTGTTATTTCGTGCCGAATTTCGAAACACGAACACGCACGCCCATGGACACAATCTTAATTTTCCACACGCGTGCGCCCGTCGTGTCACGATGTGACATGAAGAAAACACGGTCCATGCCCAACTGTTTTGTGCATATGTATATGTGTACGAATTTAACAAATTAAACTACACCGGAACATGCGTCGAAGGGTATCCCGCTGTCGTGTGCCACGCGACTGTTGTTTTTCTTACTGTTTCTATATTATGCAATCTAATTTACTGCAGCAGCTATTTTCGATTTATCTGTAAAATGCATTTGTATGCATTTACAATTTTAGCGAAATTTAAAATCACATCAACAGATTTATGTATTCTTATTCAAAGTAAGGCAACTTATCATTACCAATCAATGTTATACAGGCATCTAAATATCGTACATATGTATGTCAGGTCCATGAATTTAAGAAGTAGTGCTATAACAGTGTTATAACAGTAGTAGAACAGAATCAATATTGGCGAGTATGCTTTACTCCGTTACTTCGCCTGGTGGTCATAGAGAGAGAAGAGAGTGACACTATATGCAGTTGTTGTGCGTTTAATGTGAAGTGGCTTGGCGTGGGACAATGATGACTGTCTGTTGTTTGCGATATGCAGTGTGTATAAGCGAAGACTGTAGGAATGCTGCAGCGCCTGACATTCAATTGGAGACGAACTAGCTGACGAACGCACCTTTCATATTATTCTGCCTTATCAAGTGCTTAAGTTGTGAAATATGAACGAAATTAATCAATAATCGAAGTAAGCCAACTTATCATTACCAATCAAAGTTATACAGGAATCGAAATATACTTTTTCCATTTCATCAAAATCAGCCAAAAAAATATGAAATTTATTGAGATTTCAAATGGCTGTTTGTTTGTTTGTCATCTATAGATCTACTAGGTCAATTGATAAGTTCCCGGCCTGACATATAGATGGCGCTACTAGAATTAAATCCATATGATTTTTAGTAAGCCCTAACCTTTAAAAAAGCACTTGTATACAATTTTCAGCTGTAGTTTCTATCTATCTATCATCAAATTTGAACACAAGACTCCTCCTCTTTTCCCCGATATAGTCTTTGTCAACTTAAGCAATCAACCAGTTTTTAAAAATGAAGAAAATTCAATTAAAAACATCAAGTTACACATGATTTTTATACCCGCTAACAGGCAGAAGGAGGCGTGGAAGATCCCACAAACTATCGTATATATATTCTTCATCAACATTAAGAGCCGATTCCTCTGTCCCTCAGTCTGTGTGTGCCTATATGAAAATCTTGATCTCAGAGACTATAAAAGATAGGACTACAAAAATAAAAAAAACCAGTAACAGTCGCCCCTTCGACCAATGTTCCGGTATAGTTGAATTTGTTAAATTCATACACATATACATACATAGGGACATGCTTTAAAATTATTCCCGACAGACGGCGCTCATGATTCACGCTCGCCCGCCTCATACTTTCTTGAATAACTCTTATCTTTATTGTCTGATCGGATTGCAATTCGCGCACATTTGAGGATAGCGATGTGAAGCGAGATGAAGCCATGTCGGGGAAAAGATATACGTGGATGTGTTTTTATAACAGCTATTACAGGTTTTTATATATTATTAGATAAAGAATTATGATCTAATGTGCATCAATAAAAATATAAAATTCAGTTTTAAACATTGCGAAGTCAAACAAAAACAAAAAAGCGCAAAATCCAGCTGTGAAGTAATTCTTTGCAAAACGGAACCAGGAACCATTATGAGCGAGGGAACAATTTTGACTGGAAAATTCAAAGCTGAACCCGTGGTTTTTTACGTATTCCAATAAACTTGACAGATATAACATTCGAATTTAAATATCTGCAGTAGAGCAGGAAGTTAAATCGATGCTGGAATCGATTCATCGATTTTTTCAATTTTCCCCGGTCCATTGATTCAATTTTTGAGAATCGATTTAATCGAAAATTTGAAAAAATACTAAATTAGTAAACATGTCTAGTGGTGGTACAAAATTTTAGAGATCGTGAGACATGATAAGAATATGTTTTTGAAGAACTGGAGTTGGTTAATTGTTTAAAAGCATTATGAGCTCTTTATTATATTGTCTAAATTATTTTTCTGTCATTTTAAGCCAAAGAAAACGTTTTCTTTTGAATTTCATGTCTTATATATCTAAATTTTCGATTATAATCAATTTGAATTGATTTTCTCCTTGAATTTTTGAAAATAAATCGATTTAGTGAACGTCGATTGACTTCTACCTCTAGTGAGCAGTTTCTGCTGCAACTCGGAACTTCTGGAATGACTGTCAACAAAGCAGAAGGACAATTGTTGCAAGTGTAGGGGTTACATTTTGGAAAACGTGTCGGATTCCATTGAACGTGTAAATCTAAAATAAATCTTAAATTGAAATAGCACAGTTCTAGCATGCAGGTCATATTTTACAAGGAACCCAAATACCCAAATAATTAGACCATTTCATATTGAAATAATATTCAAGCACAATTTCATAAACATCGCACCACTGCAATATAAGGCTGCCAGAGGAACAATGGGTCGAAAAAAGGATTTTCTAAGTAGATAATTTGTTTTAAATTTATTAAGAATTTATTATTTATTATTTTTATTATTATTATTTATTATTATTATTATTTATTATTATTATTATTTATTATTATTATTATTATTTATAATTATTATTATTTATTATTATTATTATTATTGATTCTAATTAGTTCAAAATTCTCTAACTTATAATATAGTAAAAAAACGAGAGCAACAGTCGCGCAAAACGAGATAGTGGGATACCCTGCGACCTATGTTCCCGTGTAGTTTCATTTGTTAAATTCATACACATATTCATATGCACATGCTTTGAATTTAGTCCGATGAAATTAATCAGATGGCGCTCGCGCTCGCCCGCCTCCCTTGTTAGCTGACACAAGCACTTGGTTTTATGCTCATACTCTCTTAAATTACTTCTGTGTTTATTGTCCGATCGGATTGTAATTTGGTGAATACGTAGATATTTTAATCAGCTTAGTTTATGCCAAATTATAAGTTTGTATCTTTCATATGCCGCTTACAAATTGAGTTCAAAAATTAAATAATTGATTTACGGGGGCGGTGGGCGTGACACCTAACATTTGAAATAAACTTAATCAGCTTATAGTACACAGGAGTCTTCCTGCCTCTAGCTTTTATAATAGCTGAAATCTGTGCGCTCACACAGACAGACGGACAGACAGACATGACTCAATCGACTCGGCTTGTGATCCTGAGCTAGCATACATTTGCATAAAGTTAGTATACCCTTCTTTGACCATTTTCAATGGTCGAAGGGTATAATTAATTAAGAAAATCCAAATTTCATCAGTAAAAGTTGACTTAAAAACTGAATTCTCATTGCATTTTTCCATTTGCAAAGAATTAGTTGGCACACTGTATATTTTTGATCAAAATCAATAGGCGAGTGAACGTCGTGTCGTCGATAAAGTTTATTTCAATTTTTGATAAAATCCTAGAGCAGTTGCCGTAAAATATAATATGTATATATATATTTCTAGATTTTGTAGGATTGGTGCAGAAGACTGTTATCAACATCTAGGTGCTTCAAAAGTAGTATAACTCTCGTGGTCTGTTCTCTAACATAACGTTATGTTTTTATTTTTAGTAGCGCCCCTACTTCCCTACACCTAATATTACCCTTGGAAAGTTGGAAAAATGGGGTAGACGGAGGGTTTTATTGTATTATTACTTTGTATTATTTTGTTCCCAGTTACTTTGTTCAAAAGGCAGTCCAGGTACTTGCGCTCTTAAACGCTACCATGGTAAACCAAGTCGGCACTATTTTCAAATAAATCAATTCAATTCTGTCGGAGTTGACGGTCCTGCGACCAGACTCGCTCTTATGTGCCTGCAAAGCGTCATAAATTGTAAAACATTTGGCCTGCTTGCCTCGAACATATGATATCCACAGGAAAGGTATCCGTGTGCAGTGTGTGTAAATATATATTTAATATTTAAAATACACTCAAAGTACGCATACCTATACCTATACCTATACCTATACCTATACCTATACCTATACCTATACCTATACCTATGCCTATACCTATACCTATACCTATACCTATACCTATACCTATACCTATACCTATACCTATACCTATACCTATACCTATACCTATACCTATACCTATACCTATACCTATACCTATACCTATACCTATACCTATACCTATACCTATACCTATACCTATACCTATACCTATACCTATACCTATACCTATACCTATACCTATACCTATACCTATACCTATACCTATACCTATACCTATACCTATACCTATACCTATACCTATACCTATACCTATACCTATACCTATACCTATACCTATACCTATACCTATACCTATACCTATACCTATACCTATACCTATACATATACCTCGTTATTTATACATAATAGTTTACTTATACCAATACCTCTTTACTTATACCTAACATAGACATGTATGTATACTGACTTACAAAAGACTTGTTCAATTCACACATAGTGTATGCTTATATAGTTTGTATATATATACACGTATGCATATCTTTATATATTGTATATAACTATGCATATCTATTTTATGTACATACACATAACACATTTCCCAATACGTTTGCATAAGTATACTCACATTTAAATACATATAAACAAAGTAGTAGGTACATGCATCCACATATACATATACATATGTGTGTGTGTATTCACACACATACATACACAAATATAAAAACACATAGAATGTAGAAGTTTTATTAAATATATCCCAATATTAGTTTGTATTTGGGACTTACATTATTTGGAGAGTCCTTGTAGTCCGCTCAGTTAACCAATCCTTCAGTAAGGAGCAAGACATACGCACATCTGCCCATAGCATTAACTGTGGATAAACTGATTCACTTATGATAAGCCCAAACAGTTCTTGTACCAACAGCAGCAGCAGAAGCAGAAGAAGCAGCACAAGCAGCAGCAACACAACAACAACAAAAGAGGTGAAGAAGTACAGCAGTGGGTGGCACAATGGAAAAGAACAGCAAAGGCAGCCCCCATCAGTCATCTAACGGTCCATCTCTCCGAGAATGGTCTTTTTAGGGCTGCAGCAGCCGCAATGGTTCTCAAAGAGAAAAACTACCAGGGCACAGAAAGAAAAAAATACATTTTACTATTACCATAGAGACGCTCTCTTCCTTTGGCCAAGGTTAGTCCTCCAGAATTTGTTAAGAGAGTAAGAGAAAGCAAACTTCTCTGTCAAGCTTTCCGGGAAAGCTTACTGTGTTTCTCTTTTGAAGACATGCTTTGTTCATTTGTTTTAAGTTTAGTAAAGGTTAAATATGTGCCCTCGGCACCGATTTTTTTAAATTTTTTTACAGGTAGGGCTATATTTATGATGAATTGAGGTGAATCCCTTATGCGTCGGACTCTGCTATTTGCTCTCTTCGTCTTCGTGACATAATTACTTTCGACAGCGCACACGTGATGTTTTACAATCGTTTTAGGCTGTTGAATAGCATTGAAATTACACATCAAATGACATTCTATTGTGTTTTTGCCAGTCGCGCCGAAATTCTGCATTTGCGTTAAGTAACCGGCAAATGAGCCGTTGTAACGGCATAAAATTTCTCATTTTTGTGTCAGTCGCAAATTTTGTTTGATATAAATCGGTTGGTGGAAAATGTGCGGATCATTTTGACGTTTTACTGAGAATTTGCGTACAACAAAATACATTCAAATTTAATTATTTTCAAAATTCAATTAAAAAAAACTAGAAGAGTCCGAGACATAACGGATTGACTTAAATTCATCATAAATATAGCCCTACCTGAAAAAAAAATTAAAAAGAATCTGTGCCGAGGGCACATATTTAACTTTTACTTTAAGTTTTTGGTAATAATATCAAAATATCTATATATTATTAAATAAAATCTTCAGCAATATAATCGAAAAGATAAAATGTAAAAAAGGATAAGAGTCTTTCTTCTCTATGTCAACGCCGAAAAGTCGGACGCACCAAGTGATGCAATAAAAAAAACTTAAAATATAAAAACAATCTTTCATTTTAAGCATTAATAAATAAATAAATAAAGCTATACAAATTCTCAGCTGAAATGGCAGTGTGACCAAAATTTTTTGAGGAAAATCGTCCATATTTTGATACATGACTATGATCATTGTGTTTTCCTACAGTTGGCATTTGAAATGAAATAACGAATTTATCGTTTAGATTACTTACTAAAACTAATATTGGTTGGTTTATCGAAAATGCTTGATTATTTGTGATTAATGTGAGCATGTTTGAGATCACGCGAGAGATTAGGATAACATTTATACAATCTATTTTACCAAAAATGTTTGATTTTCGTTGTCAAACGAAACAAACAAAAAATTTGTTATTTTATTTCAAACGAAAATTGTAGTTCACACAGTGAGACCATAGTCATGCGTCAAAAAATATGAATTATTCTGGTCTCACAGGATATTTCAGCTGGGAATTTGTATGGGAAATAGGGACTTACCTGAGGCTATAACTTCTAAACTATGCCGGAAACGAAAAATGTTGTCTTAGTATTTTCGTCTTAACTCATAGAGATCTATAAGGATCAATCGTCAGATCTTGGCGCCTCGTAAACAGCTATCTGCCCAAATATCGCTATAAAAATATCGATACCTACAGTGTTGGGACCCAAATCAGTTATTTATGTCAATGATATATAATTATTTATAAAGAAATTAATTGTTTGCTAAATGTATAGCGTCGAAGGAAAATCGATAAGAAAAGGTGGCACTCACAATTAAAATAATGTATATAAGCCCGCGCTACACATAAAACAACGGATTCAATATATAATATGTACATGGTTGGCCATAATCTATTTTGATTTGGGTCCCAGTGAAAGGAGAAAAAAGGCAAGAAAGGTAGTCATCTGGGGACATGCCCTTGCTTTTATTATTATTTGTATGTATATGAGTAGATTAAATTTAATTAATCTAATATTTTTGAATGAGTGATGAAACGATTGTCTTTAATTTTGCCTAGGGTGACCATGCCATAACCAGGCCAAATACTCCTACTATGTCAATTTGTATTAATATTCTACAGCAGTTAAATATTTTATTTTAAAATAAATTATTTATTTATTTCCGAGGTAATAATATTGTGATTTTTCGTTTAGTTTAAAATATTATGTACAATTTCATAAAAAACAGTGTTGAAAAAGGTATGTTCATAAATGATGTTATTTTAGCTACGTTAGTATAAATAAATAAATAACACAATATCAGAACAACATTTAATTTTATATATGAAATAAAAATTAATTTAAAATAAAATGATTGCTTCGGAATGCAACAGTGAACTACACGCGATTTATAGGCTATAAGTCGATATGCTATCGATAGATAGATAGATATGTCGCCATTCCTAAGTAGCACATTGCATGTGGAATGAAATTGATATAAAATTTGTTTTTGAAAAAAATACAAGAATTAATAAGTTTACAAGTATATATTCAAAGTGCAGGCTCTATTTTTTATTGTATATAATTGCTTGCCATACTATCGACGAATGCTCCAGGTAATATACTTCAGTGGCTGGTGGAGAAACAAACGTAAAGTAAAATTACATGATGACATTTCCACTACAAGTGCAATCCGTTGACGTTGCTCTCAAAATGATATTCAGTTTTGTCGCATGTAAATACGTGTACATTATTATTAAAAGTGCAACATTTAACAATTTCTGAGAAGCGGTATTTTAGTTAACATGCATTTATTTAACCCGTGAAGATCTTACAACTAAAATTTTCTTTGTGAAAGACTCGTACTCTCCCCTCGTTATTCACGCACGATTGTATGTACATATGTATGTATGTGCATATGTACGACGTCAACGGCGCAACGTCGGCAATTTGTATATTAAACATAATTATAGAAGTGTTTTTATAGTACATTTAGTTTAATTCATTTATTTATGGTAATTGAATTGAATTTTATTTCAATACAATTTAGTTTGTAAATTGCACACACTAATGAGTATGTTATAGTTCCTCATATTTGCATATGTATGTACATACATACGTGCGTATACTTTAAAAATAATACCCTTTTACCGTATGGATAGCGGGTATAACATTGTAACATACTAAAATAAACAACAAATGCTGTTGTTCTTTTATTTTATTTTGTAGGTTGAGTCTTTTATATTTTGTAGATCAAATACGTTTTTTCAGGTAAGGTTTTTACATAAAGTTATATAATTATTATAAAATATACTCAATATTCGAACTTCACAGAAATAATAATCAGATGGTTGTGTGACAAACTGTCAGTGGGTAAAAACTCGCCCTGAATCGCGATCGGGAACTATTTAAAGACTTCCCTTCCGGTAATATCGTAATGCAACCAGCGACAACTCTATCTACACAAACAGATATTTCGAAAAACATGCAGCCCCAAAATATGGTGAGTCCAGTTTGCAATAATTGCAATTATAGTTTTTAAAATTAATGTTACATAAATTTTGAAAATCATATATTTTGATATGTATATATTAATATTTTATAAATATTTTGTATTTAGCCATTGTGATAAATATTTAAAAGTCCATTTTATATTTAGTATTCGGACAATCGAATATAGCGTTATGTTTTCCTTTTATCATACTTAATTTATGCTTCATTTTTATACCCATTTATAATTTTTAAATAACTTTTTAAAATAATTAATATTTGAAAGACTAGGAAAGGCTATTGATGGCAATTGATGAGGTTTGTATGATGTTACATACACCCAGATTAAAATCATTGGTAAACCTACGTTTAAATACAAATTACTTTTCCTTATTTGAATTGTGAATATGTTATCACAACGTGGCAAACAATCATGGAGTTTTTAATTATCAAAATCCTTAGATGACTACAAGATACCAAGCTAACAAGGAGAATAGCAACGAGAGATACCCTTCGAACTATGTTTTGGTGAAGTTTAATTTGTAAAACTCATTCATACATGTGTTCAAATAGGGGATTAATACAGTTTGCAAGGCATTACAAGACTCTAACCTTAAATCTAGTCCCAAGTCTACATAGCGCAATTTCTCTTACCTCACTCTTGGATATCGTCATATGAACTGGATCTGACGTGCCAAGAAGAGCTTAATTCTTAATTAAATCGGTGTGACCAATTACAACAACAATAAAAACGCATACAATAAAATACTAAATCTGAGTGCTCTGCTCTCTATCGTTGACAAATTGCTTAACTAACTATCGATAGCCAATTTATCCGTTCCGCGACACTTATATTTTCTTGAATAACTTCTGTGTTTATTGTATTGTCCGATCAAATTGGGGAGGATACGTACAGTTGCGGTTAAAGTAATAGCACCATTGGCACGATTTTTGTTCGTCACAGTTTTTCTTTTTTATCTGACACTTTTTGATTATTTTCTTTACTAAAATTTAATGATACAATGCTTTTCAATGAATTAACGAAAAAAGTTAGCAGATCTTATTGGTAGTTTTTAAAATAATTGCGAAAACAAAAGAAAACCTTCAAATTGCTGCGGTAACAAAAATAGCACTATTGTTCAAAGTTGGTTAAAACTAAATAATAAAACAAAATATTTATTCAGGAAATTAGTTATATATATACTAATATGTTTAAGTAATATTAATATTTAGTTGCGTGGCCTTTGTTGGTGATCACAGCTGCACATCATCTAAGCATAAAGTCGACCAAGTCTTGGCACAGTTCTTTAAGAATTTTGTCCCATGAATCCTTCAGAACAGCCCAAAGGTCCTTATTATTTTTGAGTTCAGAAATCTTTTAGTTAACGTCCGACCAAAGGTTTTCAATAGGATTCAAATCCGGTGACTGAGCAGGCCATTCCATAAGGCTGATCAAGTTATCCTCTAACCATTTACGAGCTTTCTTGCTGGTATGTTTAGGATCATTATCCTGCTGGAATACCCAGATCAAAGGCATTTCGTATTCGACCTATGGCAACATAATATTTTTTAATATGTCCGTGTAAACATGTTGATCCATGATCGTTTTAATCCAGTGTATCGGACCTACTTCATGGTATGAAAAACAAGCCGACACCATGATATTTGAGCCTCTATGTTTTACCGACTTAAATGTTAAACGAGGATTATATTCAGCTTTTGGTGGATGCCGAACATAAGAACGAGAGCCTTTACTGCCAAACAAAACTATTTTGCTCTCATCTGACCACAATATGTTGCGCCATTTCTCCACGGGTCAATCCAGGTGTGATTTGCCGAACTAAATGCGTTTTGACACATGCTTCGCTGTAAAAAGCGGAACTTTTCTTGGGCTGCAGGCATTCAGGTTATTTAGTATCAAATGTTTGCGGACTGTTTCCACGCTTTCAGCTATCTAGAGCTTCTTTTTTAGCTCCGTAGCCGGCTTTAAAGGCTTGCATTGCCGAACCAAGCGATTGACCTCCAACTTGGTCAGTGCAGGCTTTCTTCCACGTGGTTCTTCCTTTTTGTCGAATAATATTGCATTGCGGATCATTTTATTTAAATATCCGACAATTTTACCAATTTCAGTATAAGTTTTTCCTACTGAGATCATGTTTTTGATCAAACTTATTTTTTCGTCGGTGCAATACTTTCCGTGACCCATACTGAGAAAATTTATACTTTTCCTTTCGAAAAAACTCAATCCAAATTTTTAATACAACTCCCTTTTTAAAATTAGGGCGCAATAAACCGAGAGTAAGCACTTCTAACAATTTTATTCAGCAAAAACGTGATTAGTGCTATTTTTGTTACCGCCTGATTTCGTGCACTTTTGCACTGATTACCCAAAAACCAAAAGAACCGTTACATTGAGATGGTAAAAATCGGTATCTTATAGAGACAACATATTGTACATATTAATCGAGAAGTCGAACTTTAAAAAAAGTTGAAAAAAAATTGAATTTTTTTAAGAAGACAAATTTTCACCTGCAGTAGTGCTATTATTTTAACCGCAGATGTAGATCAGCTTAGAATATGTCAAAGTAGGAAAATTGTATCTTTTATACGTCGCTTTAAAAATTAAATTATTGATTTGCGGGGGCGTTGTGGCAGTTAACTTTTGAAATAAAGCTGAACGAATACTATACAGGAATCTGCCTGCCAAATTTGGTTTCTCTAGCTTTTATAACAGCTGAGATCTGTTTGTTCATACAGACCTGCCTGAGATGGGCTCTTCAACGCCTCCTTCTGCATACATATGTTTCATACAGTTGCACACAGTTAGTAGTCTTTTTTGACTACTAGGTGGGGTGAAAAGTAACCGCCTTGACCGCCAAAATATAATACTACTGCAAAAAATTTTATAGGGCCTTGTAGTCCGTACATATTTAGGCAACCATGCTAAATTTCCGTGCGACACTGCCAGTAGTTTTTTTTTGACAGCTGATTTTCGTTGACGTGTTTGGCATCATGTGCAGTATGGACAAAAACGATTTTCGTTTTCTCATAAAACATTATTTTTTGAGAGGCAAAACGGCGAGGGAAACGAAAGAAAATTTGGATAAATATTATGGGGCTGATGCTCCGTCAGACTACACCGTCAAATATTGGTTTCGAGAGTTTCATGGTGGACGCAACTCCACTAACGATCAAGGCCGCATCGGCAGGCCCTCGGATGAGGTCACAGAGGAAAATGCCGAAAAAATCCATGAGATGATGTTCGCAAACAGGAAAGTAAAATTTTGTGAGCTAGCAGATGTCACAAGGATCAGTAATGATCCATATTCTAAACGAGATTTTTCATATGAAATATTTATCCTGCCGAAAGGTGCCGCGAAATTGGCTCCAGACCAAAAACACGAGAAACGAAACTTTGACCAAAACAAATTATTTGGGGCTTCAATTACTTCCCTATCCCCCTTTTTCATACGATTTGGTTCCCTCAGATTACAATCTCTTCTCAAACCTCAAAATATGGCTCATCAATAAAAAATTTAACTCACGCGAGGAATTTTTCGAAATTATCGACACTGCGGAGGAGTATTTTGCAGGCCTGCCGGAAAATTATTTTTCGGGCGGGATCAAGAAGTTGGCAAATCGCTGGATTAAGTGTATCGGCCTAAAAAGGGGTAAAATTTAATAAAATAAAAAAACATTTAAAAAAAAATGTTTTTTTCATTCCCAAGGAGGTTACTTTTCACTCCACCTAGTATATTCTTCAATGGTCGAAGGGTAAAAAATTAGATGGGGTATCTTTAACTATTTTAAACTTTAAGAATTCACTAGGCTAAGAAAAAGGGAGCTCCAAAATTAGCACTGATATTCTTGAAAATGATCGTAAGTAATTGTAGCTGTTGCGTTGCTTTCCATAGCGTTCCCCAGAATATCAGTGGTAATTGTGTGGCTCTATTAAAAAGTGTATCAGTGAACTTTCGGCATCCGACCGTAAAATAGCTTTGTGCAAGATAATGTTAATAATCAAAAAAATAAAATAAGAGAATCCATGTCAAGTACCACTTTGGCGCCCACTATAAAAAAGCCCTTGAGCGATGATATGAGATTTGGAATAATAGACTATGTGAACTTCACACTTATGTTAAGCGCATCTGCATTAATTGGTATCTACTTTGGCTTCTATACTACCCATAGCCATCTCACTGATTGCCAGTCAGCTATCTGCGTTGTGCATGATAACGGTTCCCGCTGAGATCTACTCGTTCGGTATTATCTACTTTTCCTCGTGGTCTCAATGGTTGCCGTTGTGCCCATTTTGCTGTATGTAATCGTGCCCATGTTCTATGAAAACAACATATCCAATTGCTACGAGTATCTGGAGTTACGCGTTAGCAAGTTTACGCGATAGTTGATAACGGCAACCTTTGTAATGAACTCGTGTCTCATGTTTCCCGTCTTTATGTTCGTTCCCTCTTTGGCGTTTTCTCAAGTTACTGGAATGAATTTTCACCTGATCAATACAATGTCTCCTCGATTTGCGTTTTTTACACAATGTTGAGTGGTATCAAAGCCGTCGTCTGGACTGATGTGGTAGAAGGAGGTATCATGTTAATCTCGGTGGTCCTAGTGGGTATTCTGGACACAGCGCAGACGGGGGATTGGCTACGGTGATCGAAAATGCCAGTGCAGGAGGCCGTCTGCAACTGAACTTTCAGCTAGATGGCGGTCTTTTCCTGTGGACAGGATACATAGGTCTCAACCAAAGTTGTGTTCAGCGGATTGTTTCATTACCCTCATATGGCCTAAAAGATCATTAATAATTGCTCGTATGGGATTTTTTACTATAATGGGCATCAATTGTTTTACCAGTATCATAATGTTTGGCAGATATTATGGATGCGATCCCATATTGGCTGAGATTATTAGCAAGCCGGATAAACTGATACCCTTCTTCATTCAGGACATAATGGGGAACTTAATGGGCATGTGCAGCGCTCAGCACACTCTCTGCTAATCTGAACTCCCTGGCTCGCATTGTCTACTTCGACTACATAAAGCCGTTCATTCGGCACACGGAGGCCCGCGCCAATTCCACAATGAAATTGATAATCGTTGTAATGGGAGTCTACTGTATCGTTGGCGGTTTTGTTGTGATGAACTTGAATTCGATTATCTAGTCGGTAATCACCATTACCGGCATTAATACGGGCGCAGTGGTGGGTGTCTTCTTCTTAAGCATGTTCATTCCGCATGTAAATCACAAAGCGGCCATGTCGAGCATTATTTTCAGCGTGGTCTGCATTTTCTGTCTGATTGTGAAAAGTCAGATGAACTTTAAGACGGGGATTATGAAATTCGATATGCTACCTAATTCCTTGGACCGATGCGAGGCGCGGCAATTTGCATTGATTTCTAAAGCAATGTACAACAACCTTACGAGTCCACTAACTGAACTCAGGTCTCTGGACACGCCAGCACTGGTCACTACTACTTTTGGAAGCAATCGTGACTTCTCAATTTTTAAAATATCCTTTTACTGGCATTCTTCTGACTCTGAGCTGGGGCATTTCAATGAGCTACATTTTCAAGCCGGACAAAAACGAATCCCAAGACCCCAAGCAATACACACCGTTCATTCAAAAATACATAAATTTACCAAAAGTGATCCAGTTTGAGGAATTACACCTTAAACAATGCAGTTTTTAAGATTTCAAGTTTATATTGCACATGTAAACAATTGTAAACTACAGAAGGAGTCATTGCTTAAAAAATTGCCAAGGTTATAACCTTCACATTGTTACGTATAAAGTGTAATCAATATGTGGATATATTATTTATTATCATTATTATTATTCAATTATTTTTTTGTATTGTTGTACTATAAGCGATTTATTATATTTTATTTATTGAATGTAAACTAAATTAGGTCGATGTTAGTGCTTTTGAATATTATATTATAATCAGCGGTGTATGTACAAATCGATTGTCAAACTTGACACTGTTTAAACCTATCATGTTTAAAATTTACGAAGGTAGGGAGATCTCTCTAACCCAATTAAATATGGATTTTATAGTCAATAGAATAAGAATCCCTTTTTGTTTAAAGTCTCGTTGCGAATATACGAATATAATCGTCAAATACAAGGTAATAATGGCATTAATTTGAGTTGAAGATAACACAGGCCCACAAAAAAAAAAAGTTTCATGATCTGGGTAAGCAGCATATGCAATTATGTGTATTTTGGGTCGCTGAATCCGAATCCGAGGTCAGAATTTCGCCATCACGTCTGGACTTCGACATAAACTCACAAAACTGAAAAACCTTAAAATATCCTCCAAAAGATATAGAATCCTTATCTGAGCATGCGATATATGTTTTAACATGTATTTTGTCCTTCTTAGTCCGAATCCGAAGTCAAAATTTACGTAGCACGTCTGAGTTTCGACTTAACCTCAAAAAACTCGAAAAATTTTTGGAACCCCAAAAAATAGTGGGGGTAAAAATTTTGGAAGTTTTTCAAAAAATTTTTAGGTTAGATTGAAATTTATTCGTGATAGGCTGGTTTTGACATTGGATTCGGAATCGGAAGGTCTAAAAACATATAGAAACATATTTCGCATGACCCGATCATGACCCCCCATTATTTTTTGGGGTTCCAAAAATTTTGCGAGTTTTTTGAGGTTAAGTCAAAACTCAGACGTGCTACCTAAATTTTGACTTCGGATTCGGACTAAGAAGGACAAAATACATGATAAAACACATATCACATGCTCAGATCAGGATTTTATATCTTTTGGGGGATATTTTAAGGTTTTTCTGTTTTGTGAGGTTATGTCGAAGTCCAGACGTGATGGCGAAATTCTGACCTCGGATTCGGATTCAGCGACCCAAAATACATATAACTGCATATGCCGCTTACCCAGATCATGAAACTTTTTTTTTTTGTGGGCCTGTGTAATAGATTCGAAACATAACTACTTTGTCAAAGTGAGATCACACAACTGCTTCTAAAGGGAAAGTTAGTCGGGAAAGGGAGTTTTCATTACAACTTAATTATTATAATTTCACTTGACTTCTTTAGTTTTATATAAAATAGGTTTAATTACTACGCTCTTTTTTTAAGTTTACAATATGTGACATTAGCTCTCAACACCAACCTGTCTATAGGGTTTACGATAACTAAATAAACTTACGATAGTGTGTCGACCAAGGTCATACTTAACAACATAAGACTTAACATAATATTGTAGATCGTAACTTAACATGGTATTTATATATATATTTTGCGTTGAATCTATATATTGTCCGTGTGTTGCAAACTCTAGTCTCATAGTTTTGAGAGCTTTGAACGCAGATCAAAATTATTTTTTATTTTTTGGATGCCATTCCCAATGGTCTGACGTACGATGGATGTCAACTATTAAGTGGACTAGTTGAAGTCCTTATTTATGTAGAAAATATGTCGCCAAATCATACAAGTATTGAATGAGTGCAAAAGTTCGTGCCCGATTTCGAGTGCAATTTTTTAAAGAAAGTGCTTTTATTAATCAATTATATAATCACTATCATGTTCGGCAATCCACTGCCAAGATTCCATGATCCAGATTCATAGAAAACTCGCGCGGTTTCTCGTTCACAAAAGATGTCAAGATGGTTCTTGTCCACATTTTAAATTGTTTTCCATTCAAACTGTTCTGCAGCGATCGATACAAATGATAATCAGAAGGGGCAATGTCAGGTAAATATGGGCGATGCGGCATGATTATCCAATTCATCTCCTTCAGTTTGGCCAGGTTTAATTTTGCAACATCATAATGGAAAAGAAGAAGTCCTTTGCGATTGTCCAAAATCGAACGTTTTTTCCTCGATTGCGCTTTTCTGAATTCGACCAATTGTTAAGAATATTTGTCGGCAGTGATCGTTTCACACCTTTTATATCCCATCAAATGCACAGCAGTACCGCATGCAGTTCTTTCGCACCTCCTTCGTGAGCCTGTTTCCATGTTATTTTGCGTTGAATGTTGTTGTATTGAATCCAGTTTTCATCACCAGTCACGACCCGATCCAGAAAAAGGTTCGTTTTTCATCCGTCGAAGTAAAGAAATTGCTCTTGTCATACGGTACACTTTGTTTTTTTCATAGAACTGATCTTTAAACGGCAATCTTCTTTAAACGACGAAACGCAGTTGATTTGTTCACTTTTAATATACTGGAAACCTCTTACAACGTGAGTTATTCGCAGCTAAAGTGACTCCTCAGAAAGCCGGCTACTGCAAGGTTGCTCGTCGAGGTGAAAATCTTCATAGCGAATCTTTTCGAACCATTTCTTTACTGTGCGAAGGCTGGTGGACGGTCCAAATAAACCTCGCTCCTACAATATTTCCTTTGCGCAATTCGTATAACATAATATGACGAATATGCTCTGTCGAGCCGCCGACAATATCCAGGGAGTGCCTTAAACAATCATTGATCGCCGTTGGCAAATGTACATTGAACAAATGAAGGACTAAATGATGATGTTTTATACTATAGGGAAATAAAACAGCTTGCATCTAGTCCATATTCTACATAGCGCAGTCCCTCTTCTCTCACTCTTGGATATCGCCCGACGAATTGATCTGATGTGCCAAGCATACCTTAATTCTCAATTGAATCGATGTGACTAATTACAACAACGATAAAAGCGTATACAATAAAATACTAAATCTAAGTGCTCTCCCTCTATCGGTGACAAATTACTTAACTAACTATCGATAGCCAACTTATCAGTTTCGCAAAATGCTCTGTTGTCTATCTTCAATGCGCGTTTTTACTCACATCAAAATAAAATGATTTTATGCTTGATCAATAGTTCGGACTGTTACCTTTCCAACTATATATAATATGTGAACTTCTCTTTTACGAGCGCCACTCCCAAACGGTTCGAACTTATGCACTCCATTCATATTATCTTCAGCAGTGGAACATTCCCTTAAAATACTTTTTTTTTATTGTCTGTCAGGTTATTATATTAATTAATAAATTGTTAAAAATCCATTATCATTGAGCAATAAAAGCTAAGAAATTAATATAGGTGGAACAATCTGAACATTAAAAAGTATATATGTAAAATACATGAAAGTGTAGTGTAAGTGTGTAAGACGGAAAAAAAATAAAAAAGGGCATCTTCGATTTCTTTGAAAGCCAGTTTTAGAGTTATCCTGATGAAACTAGGTACTTCTTTTTACTGTACGCTGTTAAAGCCGGATCGGGCCGTTATATCGTATAAATATTTATACAACCCATCAACCGAATTCGTTATTCTTCATGACAATTTGTTTAATTTGTATGAAATGAAACTAACTAAAATGTTATTGTGGAGTCTTTGCTGTGGACTTATTGATAATGTAAACAAATTTAAAATTCATATACATTTATGAAAGATATTTCCAAAAATTGGCAAATTTTTTTAAAAATACATATTTTTTGCACACAATACATATTTTGTTACATCATGCTATTATTTGGTATGATTTCATTAAATATATATATATTATATACATTAAATAAAAAAAAAAGCAAAACATATCCATAGAAAATGGGTATATGTTCAAAATTCAACTTTCGTAGAAAAACATTATTTTATATTCATAAAAAAAAAAATTTTAATCTTTTAATATGAAATTAAACATACATGAGACGGAATACATGGAATTTGTACATTTTTCTAGTATTATTGGTTTTACAAATTTTGTATTGAAAAGATCCTTATAGATGTTTTATATATATATTTATTAAGGCATATTACACTTCTTGAAGTATACATATGTGTTGGTGCGTTATCCTGCTGAAAAATCCTTCTCTTTTCGCCGTGAAGTCTTTCTGCAAATGGAATAAGATTAATTCTCATTCTACTGCTTTTATATCATATTTCAAACTATCCACTAGAAAATGCAGCCCATTAGCGATCCAACAGCATGGTTATGTTTGTAACAAATGTCGCGAATGGCGGCTATCCCCCAATCAGCAGACGCCTCCAAATTGAATTTTTCCCCTCTCTAAATATCACCGAAAGAAACTATTTTTTTGTAAGAATTTGTATTATTTACAAAATTCAAAACGTGCATCTTTTGGCATAAGGTTGGGCTTGGAAAGTTTGTTTTGCAGATTTAAGGTCTGTCCTCAGATGAAAAAAAATTTTAGCTAGCGAAATATTTGATCAATCTCCAGCACGTAATAAATATCGTAACAAAAATATCGATAAATTTTAGTGATGGCAACTCAAACAAGTTATTTAGGCAAGCGTAACAAAACGAATCAATTGTTTCGCTTACGACATGTACGTTTTTAATACAACAACAGAGGCAATATACAATATATAGTCTTAATAGATTTAAAAAAAAGATTTCACAAACTGCATATAGACGGGAGTTGAGCCCGGAACTACTCTGTTCTAGAAGTCCGCAACGCTAACAGCTCAGCCAAGAAAGTATAATTTATGTATTGTTGTCGATTGTTTGTATCTATTTACAGTGTGAGCAGTATTTTATATTACAGCCCACCTAAAAATAAAACGGCTTAAGTTCTGACAAAGCAAAGGATGTTAAAACAGTCACACTGGTTGTCGGAATACAGTACAAAATGTAGGCAAGTCATTTTAGTTGAGCTGAAGACATGCCTTGAAGTTCTAAAGTCCTACCGCAGAACTTTCTCTGTTCACATTGACGGGTAACATATCTTAATTCAACTCAAAGTTTGGAACTCATATCTATAGTGTATAGTGGCTAGCTGCTTTCGTTTTGTATGTTCTTTCCTTTATGATAAAGGGGTCACTAAATTTGAATTTGTAAAACTTTCATTCCACCTACATGAATGGGTTTGAGATAAAAAATGTTAGTTCCTCGAGGCTTTTTAGTCTTACAAATATGTTTATTGTAAAAATATTAATTGAAACGTAATTTGTTTTAATATTCTTACGTTTATTTTGTAACTAATATGTAATTTTCTTTTCTGAGATTAAGCAAACTATATATACCCATTTTCAATCTTCTACTTTTAAGTATTGGTAGATGATATAATGGTTGTTATTGGTAGAAAAATAATAACTCACACCTCCAGAACTAAAATAGTCTGTATTTAATTTCGTATAATATGCACATATAGTCATTTTACTGAGGTACACATATCCAACGATTAGTGTCAACGAATACATACATAATTATTCAATTCTGCACCATTATATATACAATAAGAATAGGAACAATCGAAGGAGATCGGATTTACAACCGTAAATGTTCGTCATGCCGATGGTAGCCTTTCTTAAGAGTTGAAGTTATGCGAATTTTTATGTCCAGTCCAGTTATGACAGTTGGTGAATATTAAAGCTTGTAGTTTTAATTTACATTTAAAATATTGTTTACATTCGTTATTGTTGAACCTAAGATTCTATTAGATTTAATTTAGATTAAATTTTTAATTTGAAAATGTCAGGTTAGGTAAGGTTTGGTTTGTTTCACTTTGTTTCTTCTTTTCGTTATGTTAATTAAAGTATTTTGTTTTCTCATCGTTGCCCGCAAATAAAAACAATCAAATCAAATAAAAAAAAAAAACAAGAATATGAACAACTTTTTGCAATTTGTTGTAGATATTGCTGACAAATAAAAAGTCCGAAAAGTATGCTTCTCAGGTGCAGGTACAGATGCAAGTGCCGCCGTCGAAGCTACAACAACTGCAGCAGTCCCTGCCACAGCAACAACTGCACAGTACGACAACAAATCATCCACAGTTTCAAATGAACAAGGCATACAATGTAGTCTCGATACTAAAAACCTCGCGGCAGCAGCTCAACCAGTCCCCGCAATCAGTGCCAGTTAATCATCTTGGTCAAACACATCATCAGGTGCACCAGTTGCAGCAGTATCCACAGAATCAAACACAGCACAACAGCAGCAGTATCGGCAGCAGCAGCAGCACACAGCAGAGGCAGCAGCAGCAACAACAACAACAACAAAAGCACACAGTCATCTGTAGTGGCGGTAATATAATGACAGTAAATGAGCTCTACAATCTGAGTGGTCATCGGAGCAACAGCACTGGAATTATTGATTCATATCGTGTATCAGATCTATCCAAGGCAAGCAATAGTGTAGCGAACCGACAACAACAACAACAGCAGGAAACAAATGTGGCTAGTAATGGGAACAGCATCATTACATTGAGAAACTCACATGGTATAACGTTGGGCACCTCCTCAAGTGGTACATCTACCATTGCCATACACGACAAAGGTCTGCTGCGTGTGAACGTGTGTATTGATAGTAGGAAGTACGACAATAAGAATAATAATCTGCTTTCGAACAGCAGCTACCAAACAACCCAAGAGGTAGGCCCACAAATCCGGAGTAAAATCCAATAAAATCAAAAATAACCTAATCAAACTTAATTTGGAACTTATAAGGAACATGATTGATTTCCTGCATGTGTGCACTTAGTGATTATTGATCAAGTCAAACTATATAATTATATAGATATATTATTTTCAATACATTCACTTGTATGTATTGTAGACCGTGGTCTCTAGATTGTTCTCCCTGCTGACCTGACCTTAGAGATCCCTATCCAGTCCACTTATTCTAGGGAAATCTATCATTTTTGCCATACCTCACTTCTTTTAAGAGCCAGTGCCAGACATACTGTCTCGGGTACTAACACACAGAATCTGCATAGCACATTTCTATAGGTCATACATAGCACAGGCCCACAAAAAAAAAAAAAAAGTTTCGTGATCTGGGTAAGCGGCATATGCAGTTATATGTATTTTGGGTCGCTGAATCCGAATCCGAGGTCAGAATTTCGCCATCACGTCTGGACTTCGACATAACCTCACAAAACAGAAAAACCTTAAAATATCCCCCAAAAGATATAAAATCCTGATCTGAGCATGCGATATGTGTTTTATCATGTATTTTGTCCTTCTTAGTCCGAATCCGAAGTCAAAATTTAGGTAGCACGTCTGAGTTTTGACTTAACCTCAAAAAACTCGAAAAATTTTTGGAACCCCAAAAAATAATGGGGGGTCATGATTGGGTCATGCGAAATATGTTTCTATATGTTTTTAGACCTTCCGATTCCGAATCCAATGTCAAAACCAGCCTATCACGAATAAATTTGAATCTAACCTAAAAATTTTTTGAAAAACTTCCAAAATTTTTACCTTTTTTTAATATTGGATTAGGGTGTATTCAAATTTAATATAAAAATAGCTTTCTTTTTCAATATACCCCCTTTTGAGCATTATTTTATCAGTATTCGGAATAGGTTCATATAAGTACTGATTTATTACGTCAAAACTGTATTTTAACTAATAAAAAACGTAAACTAAATACGTAATTCTACATATTAGCACAAATGCAGTAATAAATTATCAAAAAAATTAAAAATTTTGGAAATTTTTCAAAAATTTTTTAGGTTAGGTTGAAATGCAGACGTGATTGGCTGATTTTGATATTGGATTCGGTTTCAGAAGGTCTAAAAACATATAGAAACATATATCGCATGACCCGATCATGACCCCCCATTATTTTTTGCGGTTCAAAATACATGATAAAACATATATCGCATGCTCAGATCAGGATTCTATATCTTTTGGGGGATATTTTAAGGTTTTTCAGTTTTGTCAGGTTATGTCGAAGTCCAGACGTGATGGCGAAATTCTGACCTTGGATTCGGATTCAGCGACCCAAAATTCATATAACTGCATATGCCGCTTACCCAGATCATGAAACTTTTTTTTTGTGGGCCTGTGTAGTCATAGTCCATATATGTCATTTTCCAATATGAACAATATATAAGTCATAGTCCATAGTCGCTACCCTTAGTCTCTTCTCTTAGTAGACACAGTATAGTATTACCAGCGGTGATAGCTCTTCTCTTGATAAATACGAGGGTCGTTTGATAAGTCCGTGACTTTTTGAATAAAATATATTTTTTTCGTCAAAGAAGCGTTTTATTTCTCAACATAATCTCCTTTTAGCTCTATACATTTAGTCCAGCGTTTTTCCAATTTTTTTATTCCTTCCAAATAATAGGTTTTCTCAAGGCCCTCAAAATAGTCGTTTGTTTCTGTGATGACCTCTTCATTTGACCCGAATCTCTTACCGCCGAGCCATTTCTTCATGTTTGGAAACAAAAAATAGTCACAGGGGGCTAAATCTGGAGAATATGCTGGATGGGGTAGCAGTTCGTAGCCCAATTTATGAAATTTTGCCATGCTGACTACACACGTGTGCACCCGTGCATTGTCCTGATGGAACAGCACTTTTTTTCGCCAAATGCGGTCGTTTCTGCTTCAAATCAATATCGAATCTGTCCAAAAGCTCTGAATAATATTCGCCGGTGATCGTTTTACCCTTTTCAAGGTAATCGATGTGAATGATACCTTGTGCATCCCAAAAAACTGTGGCCATGACCTTGTTGGCCGACAGACCCACCTTGGCCTTCTTTGGTGCACGTTCACCCGGAGAAACCCACTGTCTTGATTGTTCTTTGGTCTCTGGTGTGGTGTGGTGGATCCATGTTTCGTCTACGGTAACGAAACGGCGCAAAAATTCGTTTGGATTGCGGTTGAACATCGCCAAACACTCCTTTGAAATGGTCACACGGTTGCGCTTATGGTCGTGTGTGAGCAATCGCGGCACCCATCGCGCGGAAAGCTTTTTCATGTCCAAATATTCATGTAAAATGTGATGTACCCGTTCAGTTGAGATGCCTACAGCCTCAGCTACCTCACGCACTTTCATTCTCCGATCATCCAATATCATTCCATGGATTTTGTCGACGATTTCTGGCATGACGACCTCTTTTGGGCGACCTGAACGTTCGGCATCACTTGTACTGGTACGACCACAACGGAACTCAGTAAACCATTTCTTAACCATTGAAATTGATGGTGCAGAGTCCCCATAATATTTATCAAGTCTTTCCTTGGTTTCGGTGATGGATTTTTTACGCAAAAAATAATGCTTAATTAGCACACGAAATTCACTTTTTTCCATTTTCGTTAAAATTCACGAGATCGTCTGCTTTCAATGCCTATAAAACGCAAACCAAAAAACGCAGCTTTCTCAAAATTTTACAGTCAGCTGTTAATCGATAACTGCTGACAGGAGCAGTGTTGTATTTAGAGCAGGTGCGCGGCAAATACAAAAAGTCACGGACTTATCAAACGACCCTCGTATATAGCTTCGTTTTTAAGTACTGTGTTTAGATTATCTAGCATGCTGAGTTCTTAAAGCCTTTGGGGTGAAGTTTGTAATGCACCTTAGGTATAATGTTTATATATACTGCTATATTACTATCTCGGATTGTGACACAAGATTACATTTGAAATAACATTGAAAGGAACATATTATCGGTGGCATATACAAATTATTTGATTCTCTTTATTTAGTAAGTTCAATTGTTACTCCAGGCAATTTCCTACTGCGTTAACTAGAGATTGGGGATGAGTCTAGGAGGGAAAGTATCTGCACGATGATTTCCTTAACTTTTATTGTCAGTAGTAGACGTCGAAGGGCGACTAGGAGCAACAGCCATTGCATTTTGTTACAACACTTACAGGTACTGAAATTTGATTACTTTTTGCCACGCCCCTTTTGTCTACAGAAAAGAAAGCTTACCTTAAACAAGCCCTCGCAAGTTCTGGCTTTTATTTGCTCCGATTATTTTTATATTAGTTATATAAAATGGTAAACAATTTGTTTCATTTAGTCGTTAGAGCTGTACAGAGCTCTAATACCTATATGCAGTATTTTTTTCTGACTGATTGTTCTTGTGCATGTTGAGAAAATGGAAAATGTATGTTTAGGCTGCTGTACCATTATACCCGCTATCCATAGGCTAGAAGGGTATTATAACATTGTGCCTGCCGTAAATAGATAAATACTTAATTCTAGAATTAACATTTTTTGATAACCACAATAAGTTTAAGCGTCCAAATGATTTCTGGTAACAATCAAAAAATGAATATAAAAGTAATTTAAGATATTATTTTGTAGGTGTGTTGAGTTCCAAGGGGTGCGTCGCATAATATGCTAAATATCGCATGACGATTTTCATCACGATTTCCTTAACTTTTTTGATGTTATTATCGTCAGTAGTATACGTCGAAGGATGACTTGAACAAGTCATGTATTCGAACGTTTCTCGACCATCTTCAAAGCCTTTGTACCAGTCGTAGACTTTGAGTTTCTATTGAATAGATTCACCATATGCCATTTTCTAACATTCGCATCGATTTCGCATACGAAATTTGATTCAAACACAAAAAAAAAACAAACACACAGTTGATTTCACGCGGGCCAGGCCCGTAGCTAAAAGTGTGTATGGTGCAGGAAGGGTCACAACTGTCAGGGGCTAATGGTTCCCATACATAAAAATGTTATTAATGAGGATATATTTGAAGAATTTAATTCCTTTGGTTTGGATTCAAATAGGAGTCCTTGATAAGTATTGCACAGGGGTCCGTAAAACCCTCACTACGGTCCTGTGCTACGTACTACGTACTACGGCCCCAAATAATTTGTTTTGGCCAAAGTTTCGTTTCTCGTGTTTTTGGTCTGGAGCCAATTTCGCGGCACCTTTCGGCAGGATAAATATTTCATATGAAAAATCTCGTTTAGAATATGGATCATTACTGATCCTTGTGACATCTGCTAGCTCACAAAATTTTACTTTCCTGTTTGCGAACCTCATCTCATGGATTTTTTCGGCATTTTCCTCTGTGACCTCATCCGAGGGCCTGCCGATGCGGCCTTGATCGTTAGTGGAGTTGCGTCCACCATGAAACTCTCGAAACCAATATTTGACGGTGTAGTCTGACGGAGCATCAGCCCCATAATATTTATCCAAATTTTCTTTCGTTTCCCTCGCCGTTTTGCCTCTCAAAAAATAATGTTTTATGAGAAAACGAAAATCGTTTTTGTCCATACTGCACATGATGCCAAACACGTCTACGAAAATTAGCTGTCAAAAAAAAACTACTGGCAGTGTCGCACGGAAATTTAGCATGGTTGCCTAAATATGTACGGACTACAAGGCCCTATACAATTTTTTGCAGTAGAATTATATTTTGGCGGTCAAGGAGGTTACTTTTCACCCCACCTAGTATTTACACTTTTTACACATTTTAATATTTTTTTGTCTCTGGTACTTCTATCATTTTAAACGATTCGAATCGTGCTAAGTGGCGAAAAAAAGGAGAAAAATAATATAAAACAATGAGATAGGTCATGCTAAAACAACAGCCATGACGGCGGTTAGAAATGTAAAGGAATGAAGTGGATACTTAAAGCGGTTAGGGGGAATATATTGTAGATAAAATTTGAAAAGCTTGTCCAGCAATTCTATTTTTTTTTTGGCCGATGTTTTTTAAGATGCGTTACAAACTTCTGGCAAATAATATTCTATTATCTTGCCTCCAGCAATAATAGTTTTTAAAGTTATTAACGAAAACATGAGCAATATAATACGCATAGGAACAAATGGTAGAGAGGGAGGCGCCTTGATTCTTGTTTTAATTTTTTTTTAAACTGAAATCATGGCGACGATTTCAATTGAAACCAAGAAGAGGACAATCCATCATTTACTTTTCATAACCAGTGTACCTAAATTTGTTGTGTTTTATTTGTAACATATGATAAAACCGATAACTATAGCACCCCGATGTACCTATTTGGGATTCCTGCACATCTGTTTGTGAGATACATATCCTTACCTTGTTTAATTCAATTTTTACCACCTCAAAACGGCACTTTATATTACGATTTATAATTCCAACAAGTTCCTTCCTTGTGCAATACTTCTCCATCTGTTATTTCTTGATATCAGCACTATACTTATATGAAAAGGTTGATTTTTTAAGAGCTATAGGAAATTTGATTCAAACACAAAAAAAAAACAAACACACAGTTGATTTCACGCGGGCCAGGCCCGTAGCTAAAAGTGTGTATGGTGCAACTGTCAGGGGCTCATGGTTCCCCCATACATAAAACTGTTATTAATGAGGATATATTTGAAGAATTTAATTCCTTTGGTTTGGATTCAAATAGGAGTCCTTGATAAGTATTGCACAGGGGCCCGTAAAACCCTCACTACGGCCCTGTGCTTCAGTCTCTAGGCTCTCGACGCCGAAACACAAAATTGACTTCAGGCTGCCAGCGCGCTGGCCGAAGCATTTGCCTGTTGTCAAACTTCACAAGCAACGCATACATTCATACGAGGGCCGTGCATGCATACTCGCCCACATGGAAACGATCGCACAGCGAAAAGAAGTACGCGCATGCTTATCGTTCCGCTGTCGTTGTGCGACTGAAGCAGTTTTGATGCTATGCGCTGTTTGTACTGAGAGCCGAACATGCAGCCAGTGGCAGCAACTTCATCCATTGTTTGAGGTCTCTATGTGTTCATTGCATAGAACTTCTAGTGTTGCGAACCGTTCCCACACGTACAGACATACATACATATATGTGATAGTAATCCGACTTTCATAAAATTATATATTTATGAAACGTCCGATTGAATTTATATTTGTTTATTTTTAAGTCAACCGTTGCAAGCGCCCATGAAGATTACTAAAAAAAGTTATTTTAATACATAAAATAATAATGAAAAATCTATACTTATGATGATAAGTTTAGTTATTTTCAAATCAATATTGTTAAAATTGTCTTCAAACAAAAAACATAATTTAAACCGGTTGTTTCTAATATAGCTATACATAATAGTGGTTCGATTATGATGCAATTTTATATGCATATTATTTATATAGAAAAACACCCATGTAATAATATTTTGCAATATCTTGTAGAATAATTCAAATCAGCTGATAGTTTGCATGGCAGCTATACGATATATCGGTTTAGTCCGGACCGTACTGACTGACTTATCAAAATAGCTCTTAAACTGAGAGACGGACGACTTCTCTATTCATCCTATATACAGTGCGGGTCAACAAAAAATAAGTAGTGCTCGGGAAAGGTGCACATGTTTATTGCCATTTTTGTATGAAAATTTGAGAAAAATCTTTACAAATTTGAATCCTCAGTTTAACTGTTTGTTAACGACCCAGCAAACCAGAATTTGTTGCCTTTGTTAATGACTTTAATATCAGAAAACCTTTTTATTTAATCGATATCGGCCCACTGCCGCACAATGTATGCCACGCCCACGCCTGCTGAAATAAATACTGGAAACGTTTATCTTATGTCTTTAAATGTTATTTACAACCATAATTTTTACCAAAATGTGTAGCACTTTCTCTATAGTGCACGGGCGATGACCATCTATCGAGTGCCCGTTTCTTATCGATAGTTACAGTGTTACCACTAAGCATCTAACATATAGAGTACGCAAACAGCGAAAAGTAGCGGCCGAGTGGTTTTGATGGATTATGACCCCCCGGCGAAGTGTTATATGAGTGAGCATTTCAGTTCTCTTTGGTGAGCAATCCAGAAACAGCAAACAGCGGCATGAAGTCAGTCGCACAACGACAGCGGAACGATAAGCATGCGCGTACTTCTTTGCGCTGTGCGATCGTTTCCATGTGTGCGTTTCTAGTGAAGTTTGGCAATAGGCAAATGCTTCGGCCAGCGCGCTGGCAGCCTGAAGTCAATTTTGTGTTTCGGCGTCGAGAGCCTAGAGACTGAGGCACAGGGCCGTAGTGAGGGTTTTACGGCCCCTGTGCAATACTTATCAGGGACTCCTACTTAAATTACATTAATTAAAAAATATATTTGTGTTTACCAAAGGAATTAAATTTTACAAATATATCCGCATTAATAACATTTTTATGTTTGGTATCCGTGAGCCCCTAACTGTTGAGAGCTCTTGTTGTACCGCACACCCTGCACACTTTTAGCTACGGGCCTGGCCAACGTGAAATCAACTGTGTGTTTGTTTTTGTCTTTGTCATCGAGAGCTAAGAGACCGAATTACAGTGAACCAAAATGGTTATTTGGCGGCAATATTTTAGCATCAGAAAACATGTGTATTTATGTTTAATTTTTGAGAACATGGATTGAAAATTCATAATTATATTATATTTTGTAGAGCAAAATTATAATATAAAAAAAAGTTGTGACAGTTATAATTTTTTTTTGTATATGAGTTTATGAGTTTACCAATATTGACAAAATTTATGAATTAAAATAAAAAATTCTGAATACATAAATATGTAATTACTAAATAAAATAATCCTCATAGAACAAGTCACATGTTTTCAAAAGTTTTAAAATGTTCGCTGCAAGATAACCATTTTTATCCACTGTGTCTGTCTCTAGGCGCTGGACGCCGAAACACAAAATTGACTTCAGACTGCCAGCGCGCTGGCCAAAGCATTTGCCTATTGCCAAACTTCACTAGCAACGCATACATTCATACGCGGGCCGTGCATACATACACGCACACATGGAAACGATCGCACAGCGCAAAGTACGCGCATGCTTGTCGTTGTGCGACTGACTTCATGCCGCTGTTTGCTGTTTCTGGATTGCTCACCAAAGAGAACTGAAATGCTCACTCATATAACACGTCGTATAACACTTCGCCGGGGGGTCATAATCCACCAAAACCACTCGACCGCTACTTTTCGATGTTTGAGTACTCTATATGTTAGATGCTTAGTGGTGTTACCTTATCTTTAGCATATACAGGGTCCGCCATCTAACATTTTTTTTTTTGAACTAGTGGTTATTTTGAGTGTGGTAACACTGATGTTACAACTGATTTGACAGAAAGTTAATTTTATCTTTCCGCTGAACGAAAATGTTTGTTTATACGATTGAGGAACGCGTTAAAATAATGCAGATGAGCGCTTGGCCGAAGACCCGGAATTGTGCGAAAATTACGCACGGAAATGAGCCGTAACAAAGCACCGTCCGCTCCGTATGGGCGATTTCTTTTGAAAAAATTGAGAGAAACCGGCACAATTATTGTTAAACCAACGCGTGAGAAACAAAAAAAAGTGCGTACTGCCAGAGTGTGCGTGAGGCGAAAATGCTGCAGGAGCCGCCGTTACGGTCAATGGCGAACGCTACCGCGCCATGTTAACGGATTGGTTCTTCCCGGAAATCGAAGAGGAGGACTTGGACAACATTTGCTTCCAGCAAGACGACGCTCCGTGCCACACATCCAACGTTATGATCGATCTTGTGCGCACTGTTTAAAAAAAAAAAAAGATACGTGGCGGACCCTGTATTATACTAGGTGGAGTGAAAAGTAACCTCCTTGGGAATGAAAAAAACATTTTTTTAAAAATGTTTTTCTATTTTATTAAATTTTACCCCTTTTTAGGTCGATACACTTAATCCAGCGATTTTCCAACTTCTTGATCCCGCCCGAAAAATAATTTTCCGGCAGGCCTGCAAAATACTCCTCCGCGGTGGCGATAATTTCGAAAAATTCCTCGCGTGAGCTTAATTTTTTATTGATGAGCCATATTTTGAGGTTTGAGATGAGGGAACCAAATCGTATGAAAAAGGGGGATAGGGAAGTAATTGAAGCCCCAAATAATTTGTTTTGGTCAAAGTTTCGTTTCTCGTGTTTTTGGTCTGGAGCCAATTTCGTGGCACCTTTCGGCAGGATAAATATTTCATATGAAAAATCTCGTTTAGAATATGGATCAATACTGACATCTGCTAGCTCACAAAATTTTACTTTCCTGTTTGCGAACATCATCTCATGGATTTTTTCGGCATTTTCCTCTGTGACCTCATCCGAGGGCCTGCCGATGCGGCCTTGATCGTTAGTGGAGTTGCGGCCACCATGAAACTCTCGAAACCATTATTTGACGGTGTAGCCTGACGGAGCATTAGCCCCATAATATTTATCCAAATTTTCTTTCGTTTCCTTCGCCGTTTTGCCTCTCAAAAAATAATGTTTTATGAGAAAACGAAAATCGTTTTTGTCCATACTGCACATGATGCCAAACACGTCTACGAAATTCAGCTGTCAAAAAAAAAGTACTGGCAGTGTCGCACGGAAATTTAGCATGGTTGCCTAAATATGTACGGACTACAAGGCCCTATACAATTTTTTGCAGTAGTATTATATTTTGGCGGTCAAGGAGGTTACTTTTCACCCCACCTAGTATTTACACTTTTTACACATTTTAATATTTTTTTGTCTCTGGTACTTCTATCATTTTAAACGATTCGAATCGTGCTAAGTGGCGAAAAAAAGGAGAAAAATAATATAAAACAATGAGATAGGTCATGCTAAAACAACAGCCATGACGGCGGTTAGAAATGTAAAGGAATGAAGTGGATACTTAAAGCGGTTAGGGGGAATATATTGCAGATAAAATTTGAAAAGCTTGTCCAGCAATTCTATTTTTTTTTTGGCCGATGTTTTTTAAGATGCGTTACAAACTTCTGGCAAATAATATTCTATTATCTTGCCTCCAGCAATAATAGTTTTTAAAGTTATTAACGAAAACATGAGCAATATAATACGCATAGGAACAAATGGTAGAGAGGGAGGCGCCTTGATTCTTGTTTTAATTTTTTTTTTAACTGAAATCATGGCGACGATTTCAATTGAAACCAAGAAGAGGACAATCCATCATTTACTTTTCATAACCAGTGTACCTAAATTTGTTGTGTTTTATTTGTAACATATGATAAAACCGATAACTATAGCACCCCGATGTACCTATTTGGGATTCCTGCACATCTGTTTGTGAGATACATATCCTTACCTTGTTTAATTCAATTTTTACCACCTCAAAACGGCACTTTATATTACGATTTATAATTCCAACAAGTTCCTTCCTTGTGCAATACTTCTCCATCTGTTATTTCTTGATATCAGCACTATACTTATATGTAAAGGTTGATTTTTTAAGAGCTATAGGAAAGTTTTCAAAAAAAAAAACACATAAAATTTGTAGCTCTTGCAATGCTTCTGGCTCATCTTCACTCCAAAATGGACAATTCTGCTTATTCACGCACCCATTAAGTTAGAAATTAACTTCGTAGCTGAACACAATAAAATGAAAGAAGCGCGCGAAACAGAACATGCATTTTGATAATAAAATGCAATAATTTGCAGCGCGTTGATCGTTTGCAAGACGATACATGGTTAAATTCTAGACAGTTTGACAGTGATAGGAAACACGAAACGTACGTCAGCTGTTTAAACCAGTGTTGCCAAAAGGATAATAGACAAAGAATCACCCTTTATAAATAGTATTATTTTTTGATAGACGTTAGTGTTAACTGCTATACTGTTGATATGAAAATAAATAAGTATAAAGAAATATACAATATATAGCTAATTATATATCGAATTATAATAATATATAATAGTAATAATATATTATATTTGAATTGCAACCTCTCTTTTGCAGTTTGTGTCATCGGGCAACAATACTTCAGGAAACAATGCTCGTCCAAATCCACAAACCGGCGGCGGTGGCGGAATATATCGTGGACCGCCAGCATCAAATGCGCCACGTGGTGGAACTAGTGGTGGGGGAGCAAATACACGGCACGTGCACATGCAGGCGATGTTTCCAAACGTGATGCTGCAGCAGTATCCGCAGTTCAATCCGCGCCAACCCTTTCAGACACCACACTTGCAATATGCACCTCCGCCTCTACAATACTATAATCCTTATCAATATTTGCCTTCAATGCCACAGCAGCCGCCACCGCATACGCGTAGTGGCGTGGCTGTCAATGCCAATGTGAGCATTGCCAACACAATGCCCGTACAGGGTGGACCAAATGGACCACTCCAGGGTCCACCGGGAGCCACATCATCCCAGCTACAGTTATTGACTGGTTCTGTGCAGCCAGGAGCAAATACAGTTTTGGGCGTAGGCGGTACGGGCAACGGTCCTGTCGGCGTACCGCCCATGGTGAGCGTTATGCCAACGCCAGCGCCCGTGCAGCAAGTGCAGGTACAGCCAACGAGTAGACGTCGCCACCAGCACCGATTGCAGATAATCGATCCAGCAACACGAAAGAATATTCTCGATGATTTTGATAAGGTAGGTTAGGTCGTTATTAAATCAACTCTAATACTCACTCTTCATATTATTAATACTTCAAATATTACAGAATAATTCCATTGTTGAAAGTGAACAATACCAACAAGAACAGCAGCAGGCTCCTGTAGCGGTGACAACGCAGGTGGCAGCGCCAATTCCAACTCCGGCAGTTCAACCTGATGTGCCCATATGCCTTTCGCAGCCAGAAGCAGTCGGAATAACTATTCCACTAACGCACCCCAGCTGTGACCACAGCAGGGCCAATATTCAGTACAAAATTGGTATATATTACTTATATCTATGTCGGAGAAGGAGATGTTGTTTTGAAAAGGGCGCCTTATCGAACTTTTATTTAAGTATTGATAAGAGAGGCATGCTTGTATTTGATTGTGACATCTTGTTGCATATTAAGATCGAGTGTGGCCCTAGTAGAGTTGAAAAAGAGAACACGGGCCTAGAAAATAAGCAAAAGGCTATACACAAATCGAAAGACTATACAAATTATGGAAGAAGGAAACAATAAAGGGGAAATTATCTTCAAAGTGTTTCTGAAATCGGTAGAAATACTGTTCCACAATTATTTCTACGGCCAAAAAAAGCGAACCTCAACTTCAGTTTAGTTAGATGTTTGCAATTTACAGAAAGATGCATCTCTGTTGAGTGGAGGGCTTTACGCATTAAGGGAATGTTTTCAATAATTTGATTTTATTTTAACTTGAAGCTTTATCTTTGTATAATATGTGCTTAATAGAATATTTGAATGCAATGCATAGTTCTCCAATGGGAGTGTAATGAACGCACTAACTCCAGTGTAAATTCATAAATTTTGAACGCGTTTATTTTGTAACAATGTTCTCCGGCACTAATGGGACCGGGACCAGGGCCTGATCACAGATTCGATTTACTTTATTCAAAGTGCTTTAGAAAATGAAATACTTTCGCTAATTAAAGTAATTTATTTATAATTAAGTGAGTTTTAAGGTCGAGCTACCATTATGTTTTGGTTTAGCACGTAAGGAGTTTTATATTATTTTTCAAATCACACAATCTGAGCTATAGTATAGGTAAATGCCTAAAAGAACTGCTTTTGTTGATATATACTCGTATATTATGAATCCCCAAATTTTGATTTGTTTTGATCTTTTGATGTATAAAGAAAGCTAAATACTTCGTGAGTTATCAAAGCAATAAATAATTGCGAGGACCTAAACACATATGTAGACATATAAAAAATACATTTCTTGTTTATATTTAAATTTCATTTCACACCCAATTACAGATCAAATTCCTGCTCAGCGCCAAGAGACAATTGTGGTGGCTCAACAAACGCCGGTTGTATCAGCAATGTCCGATGCGCCATCAGTTGAAATTTTACCGTCGTTACCACAAAAGGCAAAAAGCAAAAAGTATGTTAATCCCTTATAATAACATTAAATCGATTATAATATGTTTATTTGTTTATTCATCTACAGAAATTCAATACACAATTCTCCGAAAGATGACGCAGAAGCAACAAATGAATTAACGACTGGTGAGTTTTATTTTATAGTCGACTGAATTAGATATAAGATACAATGAATGATTTAATGAAATGTTAATTTATTTAAATTTAAAATTTAATTTAATCTGTGATAAACTAAGATATAACCGATCCAACATTTGTTGCAGAGAATTGGGGAAAACCCAGAAGAACTCAATCAGATCAGAAGAGTTAATAGTTGTTCATTATTAGTAAAGAGTTAGTATAAGACATGTTCAACCGACCGACAAAGGGCAATGTCGTAAACGAAATAGAAAAAAAAAATGTCATGAGCATGTAGAATGTAGTGAAAAAAATGATACTATTTCTTTAAAGGTAGGACAAAAGGTGAAATTTGAAGACTGGTACAGAGTTTGTATTTGTTGCTATCAAAGAGTACTTATTGAATTCAGAACATAATACAATGAATGGCTCATGCAGGGCATAGTTCGATCTACAATTAGAAAGAGTCAGTTGTAAGTAGTTAAGCGTAATTCTACAAGGGACAGAGAAGTTTCACCGGCCAACACTCTCAACGTCCCCTTGGATTAATTTATTCACAAAAACTACACCAAGCATAGTTGTACGGTTGTACGAAAGAGTGAAACAAGGCATCTTTGAATTAAAATTACAGCTTTACATCATCTGCACACATAAGATTGCGAGCAGATCGTATGACAAGCGGAAGGTCATTGATGAAATGCGTGAAGAGAAGGGGACCCAAAAGGGCTCCCCTGAGAAACACCAGAAGTGGCATGAAGTGGTTTAGAAAGGCAATCTTTAAAGAGCACCATTTGGGTTATGTCAGTCAGATGATAACTAACAATCCAACTAAGAAAGAAGCTTAGTCAAGAAACCAAGAAGATGAAGCTTCTATTGCAAGGAGGAAATGATTTACTGAGTCAAAAGCTTTACTGAAATCATTATAAATGATATCAGTTTGAAGTTCCCTGTACCACAAAGGATGTCAGCTCAAGCAAATTTGTCGTAGTAGATCGATGTTTAATGAATCCGTGTTAAAAAGGGGATTGGACGGATCTATGAAAGAAAGTGTTGCAAGTGAGGGGTTGACAAAACATTCTCGAAGAATTTTGGTATGGCCGATAGCTTAGAGATGCCTCAATAGTTAGTTGCCTCTATGGAGTTCTAATACAAATAGGTATTCCCTAGCTGAAGTAGGTATATAAAATACGTGCGGAACTTTCAAATAAACCTTATAATAAACCAGGAAGTGGCCACCTCAGTCTATCTGTTGGCACATTTAAACTATCCGAACGTGCTTGTTATGATTTCACACTGTATATACAATATGTCGAATCGAACCGATATATTATATGTATATAATATGTATAGGGCTATGCCTATTTTCAATAACCCTATAGATATTGTAATCAAACTACAATAACTGAATCAGACTTCTTCAGCGTAGATAATATGATGTTGGAATTTTATCAAAATCTAGCCTCTAAAATAAATAGCTTGTATATGCATTTTATAGGTCCTGATGAGGTCCTCAGGTTGCAATCTTCAATACCAAACCAAAGTAATTCAATACGAATCGGGCCTATAGCTTACATAAGAACTTCTAGTCAGATATATAAATTTGAGTTTTAGGAAAGACATTTCAAGTTCTAAATGAGCTGCAAAAGAAAGAAATGCATATTTTAGGAAGCTAGTCATGATAAAATCATAAGCTTCGTAAATAAGTCGTTATTCACTTTCATTAGTGGTAAATCAATATGAAACTTACATACTTTTTATCTATCACCCTTCATTTTATAAATAAGTCCGATCGGACTGTTATAACGTGGTGCTGCCATAGAAATTATTTGTCGAAAGTGAGGATTTGGTTTTAATAGAAAGGAGGGGGCTAATTTCCAAACTATTTGTAAGAACTTACAGTTGCTGTTCAAATAAATGCACATTAGCACAATTTGTGTTCGGCCCATCTTTTCTGTTTTTTCTGACAATTTTTGATTCTTAACTAACTATTTAATTAAAAAAGTTAGCCGGTCTTATTGGTACCTATTTGAATAATTGCAAAAACAACAGAAAAATAGTACCATTGTTCCAAGTTGGGAAAAACTAAATAAGAAAACAAAATTAATATTGAGCAAATAGATTATATGTAATGAAATGTGTTTTAGCTATAGAAAAGTTTTGTCAAAAAATACATAAAATATAGGGAAATGCATGAAATGTTTATTTGAATCGATAGTACGGGGCTTAAAATTGAATGTTTGAAGATTATTTCATGCAAATGTTGAGCGTGACTGCGCCTCAAATGCTGCATCAGCTTTCCATTTTCAATTTTGGCATACTCTTTACAACATTTCTCACGAATAAATGCTTCTGCTGTTGTCTTTCATGCGTCAATTGAAGCGGCCTTGTCTCTATAGACATTCGATTTAACATAGCCCCACAACAAAATAGTCTAAAGGCGTTAAATCTCACGATCTAGTTCCAAACGTGAAATAAAATGTTCACCTCTCACTCGCCTCTCAATAAGTCCATTGTTACGCGGGCTGTGTGGCATGTGGCACCGTCTTTTGAAACCACATGTCATGCAAGTCAAGCTCTCGCATTATGGCAAAGAGCAAAGTTTGATATTATCTCACCATTCACAGTTACGGCGACGATTCGCATCATCTTTGAAGAAGTACGGTCCATTGATGCCACCAGCCCATAAACCGCACCAAACTGTGAATTTTTTCTGGATGCATTGGTAGCTCTTGCAATGCTTCTGGCTCATCTTCACTCCAAATCGACAATTCTGCTTATTCACGCACCTATTAAGTCAGAAATGAACTTCGTCGCTGAACACAATAAAATGAAAGAAGCGCGCGATGAACTTTCGAAACCAGAGCACGCATTTTGATAATAAAATGCAATAATTTGCAGCGCGTTTTCCGTTTGTAAGACGATTCATGGTTAAATTATAGACCAAGCTGAAGATGTTTAACAGTGATAGAAAACACGAAACTGAGAGAAGTTAGCATCTTATGCCCAACAAATTATAAACATGTACATATCTATATTTATATAAACAATCTCGATCGATGAAGAACTCTCAGATATTTGCTCACATGGCCGTTCACTTTTATACCCTTGCAGAACTAATGCAATTGTGGCTAGGAGTTTGAAACGCATTATAAATATATTTGTATATATTTTGAATCAGCAAAAGAATCGAACTACACATGTCCGTCTGTTACTAAGAAACATTAAATATATAAAGCTTGGCTGCTCAAGTGGTCCAAGCAATATGAATTTGATGGGGATTCAAGACAAAACGAAGTCTGCCTGCCACCCAACCGACAGAGACACTGTTGCATTAACGTCCGGCTCGAAACCGCGAAAAGAATAACATATGTCCACTAAACATTGAGACTTATTTCAGACGTTAATTTTTGTTCATAAACTAACACACAGATTGAGCATAACTCACTTCTTAAGTCCAACAGTAATTCTACCGAAATGTCATACTTATTTTAACCTGGAGTTTTTAATCAAAATTTCGAAAATTTACATAAATCTGTTGCCAATTTGTTTGGACGACTCAGTACCAGTGAAATTATTGATTTTTATAAAAAAAAAAAAACCAATCTCTCGTGCCAATTTTTTTCGGACTTTGAAGCATTGCCGCAATAGAAAAGAACCCAAAAATAAAATTATATCTGGTGGAATTGCAAAACAAAGTGCCAAAACAAAAAAAAACTTGCTGTCAAGTGCGAAAATCAAAGTTGGTCAATCAGGAAAATTTTGAATTTTAAAGTCTGTCGTTCACAATATTTTGAAGAAAAACGACGTAATATATTGTAAACGTAAGCGAGCACCAAAATATATAGTACAACAATTCGAAAAAATGCGTTCTAAGGTACGAAAAATTGAAGACAATGGTCCATAAAGTGTTATCTGAATATATTTTTGTATATGTTACCAATTTAAGTATCAAATAAATATTGTATATTTTTTAATTCAACTGCTATTTATTGAATAGCGTAAGCCAGAAATTAGTCTCATTGTTTACTGGACATATGTTAGGCAAGTATGCAATAGTTAGGAGATAGAAAGATTCGAGGTAGTACTAGGTAGTAGGTGTAGTAGGTAGTAGCTGTAGTTTATAGATGGGTAAGACAGGCTATAGAGTGCGGGTTGGAAGCAATGAAATAGAGTAGAGTATCTTGTAGTCTAAACACAATACCCTGAACGGCTCGTGCACGGCATATTTCGACCTACAAATTAAGACTAATTCTATAAGGGACAGTCAATGTCACCTTGTACAGGGTCCGCCATCTAACATTTTTTTTTTGAACTAGTGGTTATTTTGAGTGTGGTAACACTGATGTTCCATCTGATTTGGCAGAAAGTTAGTTTTATCCTTCCGCTGAACGAAAATGGTTGTGTATACGATTGAGGAACGCGTTAAAATATAATTATCGTAATGTTGCAGAATGTGTGCGAAAGTTGCGCACGGAAATGAGCCGTAACAAAGCACCGTCCGCTCCGTATGTGCGCTTTCTTTTGAAAAAATGGAGAGAAACCGGCACAATTATTGATAAACCAACGCGTGAGAAACCAAAAAAAGTGCGTACTGCCGGTAATATCGTTGCTGTGGCCGAGAGTGTGCGTGAGGCGAAAATGTGGCAGGAGCCGCCGTTACGCTCAATGGCGAACGCTACCGCGCCATGTTAACGGATTGGTTCTTCCCGAAATCGAAGAGGAGGACTTGGACAACATTTGGTTCCAGCAAGACGACGCTCCGTGCCACACAGCCAACGTTACGATCGATCTTGTGTGCACTGTTTTAAAAAAAAAAAGTTACGTGGCGGACCCTGTATTTGGTTGTTTATAAAAACTACAGCAAGTATTGTCCTACGATTGACTAAGTAAGGTAAATTAAGTAAGGTTTCTATTATAGTATTAGATAGAAAGAAGTCTTGAGTTTACATTCCAGAAAAGGTCAAACTAGACAATTCTTTTGTGCAGAAATTGGACGAACAGGGTCCTTCGATAATATCACTTTATAAAGAAATACAATAAAGGACTATATTGGAAATGTGTTCATAAAACTTTTGTGTTCAACCCGTGCAATTCTTTCTAAGGCATAACCACAAAGAGAGTATCAATCGTAGTTAGTACGGACTCATGAGAATGTCGTCAGGTTCCATTTGAAGCTGTTCAGATTAATCTTAACAGATTCAAAGCGTTACTATAGTACAGATTACGTCAGTTTAAAGATATTCCTGAAAAGCCTCAGAAATAGTCTATAGACAATATGTAAATTACTAATTAATTTATTAATATTCAAGCGTATATGCATTACACATACTTTTTTTTTCTGCTTAGTTGTGAAGGTTATCTCACAGTCAAATGCTTGGAATATACACACTACTTCACTAGTAAAGAGACCGAGTATCAGTTTAAGAGTATCTATATTTCGTCTATGAATCAACGCTCACTGCATAAAATAAGAACTGTGGATTATTTCAGCATATCATAGCATTCTCTCTACTCATCGTTCTCTTTTTCTCCCACTTTCTCTTCGATTTCGATGTAAGACTGTATGTTTAACGCTCTCTTTGAAGGCCGCATTTGTTGTTGACTCGCGATTCTCTTCGGAACACACAAGCACGTGCTTTCTGCTTTCAGTGTGTCCGCTTCACTTCACTTTGTGCTTGAGTATGTTTGTGTGTGTGTGTGCGAACTTTTCATTTTTTCTTTTGCTGTGCTGATACCGACCCGACACGTTTTTGTTGCTCCGTCTTCTACCTGTACGGCGATGATGATGACGATTGTCAGCCTGTTACGTCTCATTCTGTTCTTCAGTTATGGTCGCTGGTTGCTGCATGCTACCAAATTGACGCTCGCCCGTCTATGCGATCATTTGTGCGTGCGTGTGCTGTGTTATAGTATTAGTGCTATTCAATATCATCAATGTCTATCTATAGCACTAGGTAACAACGACGCGACGCGAATTGGATGGACATTTTCTCGCACACAGAGCTTTTACTCGCTGTGAAAGAAATACAATTTCAAAGATTCGATATCTTATAAAATTTTATACCTTGAATACGTTAATTAAATTTGAAGTAATTCGGGTGTGCCAATAAAATAAATATGATAGCAAATTAGCGAATATTGTCTGTGATAAAAGTACTGGATATAGCAAATTTCAATACGGTATACGGTGTATACACATATAAATATATATATATAAATGCAAACAAATATATGCGTATACATCAAGTTAAATTTACATTCTAATTGATTGATTTATTGTTCAAGAATATAACATAACAATTAGAATGCAAGTAGGATTGCCTACGACATTTTGGCCAGAAGTTTACAGCGCACCTTGGGAGACTTATTTAACCGTATAAAGTATATATCTTCTGGATCAGAATCAACCGGAGAGTCGATCTAGCCATGCTGTATGTCCGTCTGTATCTTTGTTTTCGAGGTACCTCGATGAAACTTTCCTTCAACATGACGAAAGGTTTTATATCCTTATTCGACCGTATAAAGTATGTATCAGAATCAACCGGGGAGTCGATCTAGCCATGCTGTCTGTATGTTTGTTGTCGAGGTATCTCGATGAAACGTGCTGCACGCTGTAAAGTCAAGTCTACATCTGATTTGTTTCTATATGAATAATATGTATACACAATTTCATTAAAATCGGACCTTTCATATGAACAATTGGTCAATTGACATTGATAATTATGTTAGAATACACATATGTATGTAGAGTATGTAATGATATCGATTCCATAATTGCTTTCTTTAATTTTGTAGTCAATGCGGATGATGCTTTGGCGAAAGGATGTGCTGCCATTAAACTATCATCGATCGAGAGTATTAAACAGCCGGACTGTATCGCAGAGAAAACTCAAACACACTCTCAGCATATTAAATCGAATCAACAGCAGCAGCAACCACAGCCTGTGTTGCAGAAAGAGGAATCACAGAAAGAACCACTACAACAACAACAGCAACAAATTAAAACAAAGTTCATGGGCCAAGCGTCAGCCATACCAACAGAAACGAGCGTAGTTCCCGCTCAGGAGAAGGAGGATATTAACCATCCTGTGAATCAAGGAACGGAACAGGTTTTGGAACTTACTCCTCAGGTGGTGCTCCTGCAGGAAACTATCTTAAAGAGTGTTGTTGACGTAGCGGAGACATTAGGGAATGCCCCGCCTTCAACACTAGCTGGCGATGTAGTTGAAAAAGAGTCAACACCACCGTCGCAAAGCATCGAGAATCCCGTAGAAATTGCAACTGATTTGGAAAGTGCACATGAAAGCACACCCGATGAGACAGATCGTTCTGCAGTTATGATGGATGAAAAGGAGGAGGTCGAGATAGGTGTACCAAGACAGGAGCAAAAACAGGAAGATGTGACAGCAATAACAGCAAATGAGGAACCTAGTGAGGAGAAGAGCGGAGCAGGAGAAGGAGAACCTTTATCAACAGTTTCTTCCCCATCAACAGTTGCTGCTTCCCTCATCGATTACAAAGATGGCCAATGGTCACCAAGTAATCCTGATGGTAAACGTCAATATAATCGGGAGCAGCTCCTACAGTTGCGCGAAGCGAAAGCTTCCCGGGTACAGCCGGAAGTGAAGAATGTCTCCATATTGCCTCATCCCAATTTAATGCCTCTCTTCATGCGTAATAACAACAATAACAACAAGCGTGTGCAGTCAATGGTAGGATTGCTCGGAGGTGGTAATCGCGGCGGTTCAGTAAATGATGCAGGTGGCAACTTTGTGGGCAAACAAGTGTCGATGAGCGGTGTGCAGGGAGGTAGGAGTAGCATGAAAGGTATGATACATGTAAATCTATCGCTCAATCAGGACGTCAAACTAAATGAAACGGAGAATGCATGGCGACCACGACAGAACAAGGTCTTGGATAACGATAACAATGGGGCTTCCGATAGTAAATCATCTTCCGTTCATGAAAAGGATGAACTAATTCGTCGTGTTCGTGGTATACTGAACAAGCTGACTCCCGAAAGATTTGATACACTAGTCGAGGAAATAATCAAATTAAAGATAGATACACAAGAGAAAATGGATGAAGTGATTGTACTCGTGTTTGAAAAGGCTATCGATGAACCCAACTTCTCAGTGTCTTATGCACGACTCTGTCATCGACTGATTAGTGAGGTTAAGGCACGCGATGAACGTATGGAGAGTGGCACCAAGTCGAATCTTCAGCACTTCCGCAATGCATTGCTTGATAAAACAGAGCGAGAATTCACGCATAATGTCTCACAAAGTACAGCAAAGGAAAAGAAATTACAACCACTTGTTGATAAGATCAAAAAATGTCCAGATCCCAATGAGAAGGCTGAATTAGAAGCCCTGTTGGAAGAGGAAGAGCGTAAAATACGCAGACGTTCCGGTGGCACTGTACGCTTTATCGGTGAACTCTTTAAGATTTCAATGCTAACGGGTAAAATCATATATTCATGCATAGATACACTACTTAATCCCCATTCAGAAGATATGCTTGAGTGTCTATGCAAGCTATTGACAACGGTGGGTGCCAAGTTTGAGCAGACACCGGTTAATGCCAAGGATCCAGGCCGTTGTTATTCTTTAGAGAAGTCAATAAGTCGCATGCAAGCAATTGCCTCGAAGACAGATAAGGATGGTGCCAAGGTCAGTTCGCGAGTGCGATTCATGCTTCAAGATGTCATCGATTTGCGTAAAAATAAATGGCAATCGACTCGAAATGAGGCCCCCAAGACAATGGGACAAATCGAGAAGGAGGCTAAAAATGAACAGCTTTCTGCACAATATATGAATTACAGTGGATCACTCTCAACCAGTGGCTCTGCATCGGGAAACAATTCTTCCCAATCAGGAGGAGTCGGCAAGCGTGATGATCGTCGGGGGGGATACGGAGATAATAGATCCGCTGGTTACGGTGGCAGTCATAGTCAACGCGGAGGCGGTGATGGTGGTGCACGTGGTGGTCAGCAAAACCTTAGCGGTGGTGGTAATGCCAACAGTGGTGGCAACAGCGGAGGAGGCAACAACAACAACTCTCACTCAAATGGCAACAGCGATGATAACACATGGCATGTGCAGACCGGCAAAGGCAGTCGATCACAGGCGGTGGATACTAACAAACTGGAGGGTCTTGTAAGTATTTCCATGTCCCATAAATCTCGATATGCTAGACGAGCTTCATTAAATTGAAATTGTATGTACAATATATTTTGTAGACATTGCAGCTTAACCAAAATTTGGATACGAAAAAGATGGGTGGTGTATCGCAATTCATTTGGAATAACAATGTGAACCGTCAGTCTTCGACACCGACAACAACACCTTCCAACTCGTTTGCTGCGCTCTCATCTTTAATTGATAAGAATATGTCGTCGGAAAGAGATCGTGATCGTACTGGTGGACCCAGGAACAAGGGCTCTTATAACAAGGGATCTATGGAGCGCGATCGTTATAATGATAGAGGTTAACTCAATTACAATACAGTTAAAATATAAGTAGAAATGAAATATAATTGTTTTTATATATATATTTTAGGCATTAACTCAAGAACTGGCTCATCCCAAGGCTCACGGGAGAATTCTTCATCGCGTGGAGTTAACCAACATTCGCACCAACAAAGCCGAAGCCTAATGAACAATTCAGCATTGCAAAAAACTGCTAGTCACTCCAAGTACACACAACAACAGACCCCACCACCAAGTCGGCTGTCCAATAAGGTAAGTTAAAGTTGCATTAAGTTGTAGTTATAATATAACCTACGACCAATTAAAAATGTTCAAAAAAAAAGGACTTACGAACTTTGTGCAAAAGTATGTAACAATTGGAAAGAAGGTGGTGTGACAAACCCCACAACAAATATTTATCTGAACAGTGTGTATACCATACATAGATCAAGTTTACTTCAAATGTAAATCAGTAACTTCATTTGTCAAATCGATTTGCGATGTTTAAATGATATAACTTTCTGTCTTTGACATATACTTGTGTACAATATCTATAATATCTATCTCTCCAACTGTCAACCCACCCAATCGGACAATCTGACAATAAACACATAAGTTATTCAAGTTACCTTTGCGCTACAGCGCTGCCTTCCTGTTATGCTTAAGTTCAGTGGTGCCCAGAGGCAGTTCTTCTAGCCAAGCACTGCAGATGTACACGTACGAGTGTAAACACATTCGTGGGACTTTGGCATTGCTGTTCGTGACGGGACTTCGTGCTTGCTTGCAGCAATGTATGAGTGGCCACTGCTGCTTTAGTTCTAGTCTTTGGCAACAGTTTTTCAAAACAGAGCGGGAGGGTATCTTATTGTCGGGGTTCGTCCGACTGTGGTATTTGTTTGATTCTATACAATAATTAACAACTGTTGAACTGATTCTCTTTCCAGACAAACGCCAATGTGGGAATCGGTTTGTACAGAGGTTCCGCGGATCAGCCTTTATCAAGTGGCTCGACTTCTACAATCGCTTTTTCCGCCGCCGCCGCTGCTGCACCACCTGATGCTGTGTTTGTTGAACCGCGGGACAATGATCTAAAGCTATTCAAGTCTGTACTAACAGATATGATTGATCAGACAGCGGTTGCCAAATCTGTGACGCCGTCGCTTGTGGACTGCATTAAGCGAATACCGGATCAACAGCGATGTGGCTTTTTGTACTATATATTAACTGATTATTTGCATTTAGCGAATGTGAGCAAACAGTACAGGCGTTATCTGGCAAATACTATTGCTTATCTTGTTCAGAAAAATCACCTATCCGTGGATCACTTTATGTTGGCTTACAAAGAATTTAGTGAATTTGCCAACGATCTTATTGTTGATATTCCAGAACTCTGGCTCTATGTGCTTCAATTTGCAGGTAAGTTGCGTTTTAAACGCGTTTCATCATACATCATAATCAACAAACATAACAAGTATTGTTTTTGAAGTAACTTAACTAATATTAGTATCAGTATCAATCAAAGTGAGCGATAGCATGCAATTTTAATACATTTAGGATGGTCGATGGCCGTCTCATTTATTTTAATTCAAACACAGAGAATTTAGTTTAGTTTTATAACATAATAGTTTTTTGCCAATTGTGGAATTACGAGGTGTGTTCAAAACGTATCGAGAATTTTGTATTTTCGCGGGTTACGTATATTCGAATTTCGATTTTGTTATGTTGGTACACTTTTCCCTAACATCTGTACCAAGTTTCAAGTGTATAGCATTTTTTGTTTGGTTGTGAGAGGCGTGCTTGCCGATTCTTTTTTGAATTTTGCTCATGCAACAGTTCTTTCGGTCAAAATTTAGCAATTTTGGAACAAACTTCTCACGTCACACGTCTGGCTGGCTGTTCGGCTGTCAGTACAAACAGCGCATAGCATCAAAACTGCTTTAGTCGCACAACGACAGTGGAACGATAAGCATGCGTGTACTTCTTTGCTTCCTTACGATCGCACAGCGCAAAGAAGGACACGCATGCTTATCGTTCCACTGTCGTTGTGCGACTGAAGCAGTTTTGATGCTATGCGCTGTTTGTACTGAGAGCCGAACATGCAGCTGCCCCAGCCGAACAGCCAGCCACCCCAGCCGAGCGTGCAGCCGAGGTCTCTACTCTCAATGCTTCAGGCTCTGGGCGGTTGGATCGAAAAATCAGCGTCAAACAGCTTTGATGCTGTTTGAGTTCTCTATGTGTACATTGCTTAGTGGTTGCATCACAACTTCACTTTTCTGATAAAATACTGAATTAACGATACGATTGATATCGATATTTAATTAAAACTTCGAGTGTTGCGAACCGTTCCCATAGTCTAAAAAGTGATTAGAAACAAATTTAAGCCGTGTCTATTGTCTCTGTTGTCTTGCCAACTTTTGGATCTTAAATGCTCTGTAGTATATCTTAGTAACATTATTTCATATAATTAAATATATATATTTACTTCCAGGTCCATTAATTGTTAAAAATCTGTTGACTGTAGCGGATCTGTGGAATAAAAATTTGAAAGAAAGAAGCCCATCATCAATGGGTAAAAAGTTCCTTAAAACCTATTTACAATATTGTACAAGGGAAGTGGGACCGAATTTCACGCGCAGCATGTGGCAGAAGTTTAACATGCGTTGGTCTGATTTTATGGAAGAAAGCGAAATAGCCGATTTCATTGAAACAAATGTAAGATATATAAATATATACATATATGTATACAAATGTATATAACAATAATTATAATTATTTTTATTAATGTATACTATTTGTACATTTTTAGAGATTAGAATATGTGGAAAACGAATTGAAGACGCCAGTGATTGAAGAACGCGAATCCGTAGAAAAGCACGTGAAAAATGTGATAGAACATATTGAGCATCTGCTGAAGGAAGGTTCTACTGCAGATTGCATAATTGATTACAGTAATGTAAGCAAAGAAAAACCGAAACAAATATTGTTATACAAATTATATATAATGTAATATTTATATTTAAATTATAGGGTAACATTGTGGTGGCCGATAAACTGTTTATTAAAGGCTTAACGCAGACTTTAAGTAATTTCGCAATTGTCTATAAGGATAATAGTTATAAACTTGAACTGGAAATCTTTCAAAAAATCTGCATACCCATATTTCAACGCTACATCGATTCCAAAGAGGATTTACAACTTGAGTGCTTATACGGCGTACAGCTGCTGGTGCACAGCTTAGAACATCCCCGAGGTTTGTATATAAAACCAATAATATGTTTAATAAATAAATAAATATATAAATCTTTTTTAATGTTAGGATTATTGAGCGAACTTTTTGGTGAACTATACGATGGCTATGTTATACAGAAGGAAACACTTTGCAAATGGCGCGACTCAAAGGATCAGTCGGCTGGCAAAGGTATGTATACAGGGTCCGCTACGTAACTTTTTTTTTTTTTAAACAGTGCGCACAAGATCGATCTTGCTGGAACCAAATGTTGTCCAAGTCCTCTTCGATTTCCGGGAAGAACCAATCCGTTAACATGGCGCGGTAGCGTTCGCCATTGAGCGTAACGGCGGCTCCTGCCGCATTTTCACGTACACTCTCGACCACAGCAGCGATATTACCGGCAGTACGCACTTTTTTTGGTTTCTCACGCGTTGGTTTATCAATAATTATGCCGGTTTCTCTCAATTTTTTCAAAAGAAAGCGCACATACGGAGCGGACGGTGCTTTGTTACGGCTCATTTCCGTGCGTAATTTTCGCACACATTCTGCAACATTACCATAATTATATTTTAACGCGTTCCTCAATCGTATACACAACCATTTTCGTTCAGCGGAAGGATAAAACTAACTCAAAATAACCACTAGTTCAAAAAAAAATGTTAGATGGCGGACCCTGTATATATATACAGTGTTGGAACAAATAATAAAAACAGCATTTGCATGAAATTGACATCATATAGAAGACTGATAATTGTACTTTGTGTACAACTTTGTGGTGTGAATATCATGCTATGAGGATGCTTCGCTAGTTAGTCCGATATTCTGGATTTAGAAACAAATGTGTGCTCCAGTCTTCGTTGACACACTGCAGAACGTGCTGCTACCATATGCTGAGGAAGGAGTGGCGTAAAATGACCCCAAACATGTCTCAAATATGTCTAGGAAGTGGGTGCAAGATCAAAAACTTATTAAATTGGAGCGGTTTGAACCATCAGCAGACTTAAATCTGATAGAGCACTTGTGAGGCGTATTAAAATATAGGAATTGGAGGTATTTATACCAAAAATAAGGTAGTACTTTGACAATATATCGCTCTAATGGTGGACAGTGATCTACGGGATCTATTCTTCATGTAACAGCTGAAATGAACAGTATTTTCAAACAGGTTGATAATTTTTAGCTGAACTTATCTGGATGTATTGAATGCATGAGAAAAACGCACATTATAGCAATATTACCAAAGTATCAAAACTCAAATCGACCCAAAACTGGTCGCATATCAAAGTACAGTTATCAGCCTTCTATGTGATGTCAATTTCATGCTATAGTGTTTGTATATAATAAACAATTTATCTTTTTGTCCAGGTGCAGGTGCTGTTTCTATTATTTTGTCCAACAGTGCATAATTTTATCAATTCTGAATTGTTTTAAGCTTATTCTGATATTTTTTTATTTTGCAGGTGTTGCTGTCAAAAGTCTCAATCCGTTTTTTAACTCACTTTTCAATGATGAAGCCAATTAAATAATATATTTATATATTGTACTATATATATACATGATATATACATGAATATATATGTGAAGCTATGGCAACTCTTTTCAAATAAAGTGTATATATAAATCTATATATATATGTAGCCATGTATATATATATATATATATATATATTTGATGTAGTAAGAGTATATGCAATAACAAAGAATTGTATAAATATTGTGCATATGTACCATGTACTATAAAATAAAGCAAACTCTAAAGAAAGCAAAGTTGTAATTGGTTGCTAACAATGATGTATAGACAACAGATATAGATACAGATACAGATAATTTTATAAGGGACGCAGATACACAAGGCGTGGATTACTGAAAATATCACAATGAAAAATGGAATATTTTAATAACGAGAAATTTTATCCAATCAACTATAAAAAAACAAAACAACAAACAAAAACAATAAAATCAATAGATTTTAAATTAAATAAAGTTTATATTTGTATCTCTAAAACACTATCAATCCTTTTGTAATTTAATGAGGAGTGATATATCGGTTTAAATAAAACAGGTGAACAAAACAAAACCAATGTTTTATTCGCTTTATTTATTTTCCGAATTATAAATGGGTTTGAAATATATAATGAGAGTAGGTTTTTTAAACATATATCACGTACTTCAATTTAGTACACATGCATGCCCGCAATACGTACATAGGTAAGACCCGATGTGGACAAATATATAATATATCTGGCATTGAAAATATCGCTCCATTCATGTTTCTTGTCAACTTAGAATTAGAATTATGCTATGCTTGGCGCGTCAGATCGGTTCGTCTGACGATATCCAACAGTGAAGGAAGAGAAACTGCGGTATGTACTTGACTGGGGACTAGATTAGAGGATAGAGTCTTGTACTGCCTGGCAAACTGTATTATTTCCCTATAGATTAAAACATCATCATTTAGCCCTTCATCATGGATCGTACCTGAATTTTTCAGTAGAATTCATTTGTCAGCCTTTTTACCAAAACTTTCCTAGGAATTGAACTGGCTGCGTAAAAAATAAAGAGTTATTTGAACACTAGGTTAAAAATGCTTTATTTGCAGCTATTTAATTATCGTAAATTGATTTCAATAATATAACAGGTATATAACAAATATGTAATGTCAAGGTGGGTTGAATTTTCAATTTTTCGTTTTTTAAACTCAGTTTCTCTTATTAATTAAAATATTTTACTTGTATTTGTATTGTTCAACTCTCGTTCGCAATCTTCTTTTTGTTTTTTTGTTATTCATGTTAATTTTGCACTTAATCTCAGCAGACACTTGTTCCGGCAATGTTTGGCTAATTTCTTGACAGTTGATTTTTCAATTTGTATCAATTGTCTGCTCTCTAATAAAAAATAATTAATATTAATTTATGTTTATAACCTACAGCCTATCGGTCTAAATAGTTACGGCTTAAACTACTCTCGTATGTCTGTATATGTACTATATATTTTGTAGATTAATATGACCTTTTTTCATCCTTTTATTATAAAAGCAACAACAATTCGCATTTAAGTAACTTGTAACAATGTCGTTTTACGAGTCATAATTAAAATCTAATGTATATATATAACAATTCAACCTTGCTGTCGCTATATATATATGCAATACCTCTTGTATATATATAGATGTGCGTATGTGTGTGTGTGAAGTTAGCTCCCTTGAAAGTCATAAAAATAAGTTTAAATAAGTATACTCTAGGATTTAACGGATAAATCGTGTTGACTTGAGCTTATAAATATATATTGTGTTTTTTAATGCAAAATTCTTTTAATTTCTCTATTATTTTCATTTCCTTTTTGTTGCTTGTTTTGTTTTGTTTTCTTTTTTGTTTTGTTTTTCCTAATTAACATGTTGAAATTTAAAGACAATCCATATTAGCTTCACTATATAGTACAATACATATATAGATCAGATACTGCTATAGAAATCATAACTGTGAGCTTTTTAGTTTAACTCAAGTATTTCATAAATGTAACATTAGGTCATTTGCAAGTTCCAAGCTCACCTTGAAGTTTAATAATAATAATCAGGCATACATAATGATATATATAAAGCTTCGTTATTCTTCATAATATGTATCTACTATAATTAAAAGAAACACGCATTAAGTACGGCCTCCTTCATTATTTTTGAATTCGATAATATGAAAATCAAATCATACCATTACACTCTATTCGGGCTTTAAGCGATGCCACTGTACTACACTTTGTTTGGGCTTCGAGATCATATCCTGCCAGTGTTTGGTTTCTGAGGCTCCCGAACCGTTCTTACCTACAAAAGAAATGAACGTTAAGAAACATGTATATATTAAAATATATAGCAAATATCTCGTCCTTAACAAAATCGTTGAGACTTACACACATATGACACTCAACTCACTTCTTAAGTCCAACAGTGTTTCTACTGAAATGTCATACTCATTTTACCCTGCAGTTTTGAATCAAAATGTCGAAAACCTGGATTTACATAATTCTGTCGCCAATGTTGTTTGGACGACTCAGTACAAATGAATTACACAACCCCACAAAAAAAATACAAACGCTACAGTCAGGAGCTGACTGTATAAGGCCATGGATTATCAAAGTATACCGTAGGCAATAGGTAAAGGTACATACATATGCATTTCTAGCGCGTACCAAATTTCATTACATGTGCTTCTTCTTGATTTTTTTGGCACGAACTAAGAATGCATATTGCGTCTTGTGGTTTTGTCTAATGTCTCACCATTTTCGACGATTGCGAGAAATGTTCAGTGGCTGAGTGGACTATGTCCCAGACTCTAATGCCAATGATATTGAGCGTGTTCGAGGTTCGATTGCTGCCGCGATCAACATGTGAAATTCTTTTGTATTTCATAAATTTTTTAAAATAAATGAAAACCTCGAAAACATTAAAGAGGGACGGCGGCGGTAGCCGATTTGTAAGTTTTAGTTACGCAATATATGTAATTAGAACTTAGTTTTCTTTCGTCGGTGCACAACAGCAACTGCAAATCTAATTGTACATATGTATGTATATACAATCGTGCAATAATGTATGTTGAAGTGGGACGCCAATACATACATGTGCATATGCAGACATGTATGTATGGGCATCCCACTCGCACATTCATAACTTTACAAGGGCTTATGATCTCTGTTATTTTCTAGCATTCTAATTGCAAAAGATTGGAATCTTACTGAACATGCAAAGTCATAACAGACAAAATAAAATAATTTAATTTGTTTGACTGTAACTATTCTTTTAGTTTATTAGAATAAACAAAATAAAATAAGAAAAAATAACTAAATGAAAGTTCGCACACACGCACTCTCGCGTAGCCGTCCGCCACTCTAACCACTCGGCCATTGCCTCACTCCTTGGCCCATCCGGCAAAGCTGCATTGTGAATGCAAATAAAAAGTTTAATAAAATGCAGTGTCTGACGCTAGATTCGAACTTCGGTATGCTTGCGTAAATTAGGTATGCTTAAGTATATATGTTCAAACTGAGTTTAAATCGTATCATATCTCACTTATTTAAAGTCCGATTTAAATAAAATTTTCACATAACGCCCGTGGCAAGGTATTTGTCATATAAGATATACAACTTTGGTTGTTGAGCTAATATTGTAGTTTTTAAATAGTTATTACTGATTTACAGAGGCGGGAAGAGGCGTGTCCAAATTTTAAAAAAACTTTGAGACACTGCAATATATACGTATGTTGTCACAAAATTTGATGACTCTAGCTCTTATAGTTTCTGAGATCCAGGTCTTCATGCAGACAGACTGACGGACAGACAGACATGGCTCAATCAACTCGGCTACTGATACTGATTCAGAATATATATAGTTTATGGGGTTGGAGATGCCTCTTTCTGCCTGTTACGCACATTTCCGTTCCGACAAACACAATAGACCATGAATTTTTGTAAAATCCATGGCCTAAAAATGTTTCATGATCTGGGTAAACAGCATATGTAGTTATATGTATTTTGGGTCACTGAATCCGAATCAGAATTTCGCCATCACGTCTCGACTTCGACATAACCTCACAAAAGTGAAAAACCTTAAAATATCCGCCAAAAGATATAGAAAACCTGATCTGAGCATGCGATATATGTTTTAAAATGTATTTTATCCTTCTAAGTCTGAATCTGAAGTCAAAATTTACGTAGCACATCTGAGTTTCGACTTAACCTCAAAAAACTCGAAAAACTTTTGAAGCCCCAAAAAATAATGGGGGTCATGATCGAGTCAAGCGATATATGTTTCTATATGTTTTTAGACCTTCTAAATCCGTATCCAATGTCAAAACCAGCCAATCACGTTTGAATTTCAACCTAATTGGATTAAAATTGGATTAGGGTGTATTCAAATTTAATATACAAAAAAGTTTTCCATTTGGTATATTCCCTTTTGAGCATTATTTTATCAGTATTCGGAATAGGTTCATATGAATAATGAATTTTTGCTTCAAATCTGTATTTTAACTAATAAAAAACATACATTAAATACGTGATTCTACATATTTGCACAAATGCAGTAATAAATTATCAAAATAATTAAAAAAATTTTGAAAGTTTTTTAAAAATTTTTTAGGTTAGGTTGAAATTCAGAGGTGATTGGCTGGTTTTTACATTGGATTCGGATTGAGAAGGTCTAAAAACATATAGAAACATATATCGCATGACCGGATGACCCCCCATTATTTTTTGGAGCTTCAAAAATTTTTCGAGTTTTTTGAGGTTAAGTCGAAGCTCAGATGTGCTACGTAAATTTTGACTTCAGATTCAGACGTAGAAGGATAAAATACATGTTAACACATATATCACATGCTCAGATCAGTATTCTATATCTTTTGGGGGATATTTTAAGGTTTTTCAGTTTTGTGCGGTTATGTCGAAGTCCAGAAGTGATGGAGAATTTCTGACCCCGGATTCGGATTCAGCGACCCAAAATACATATAACTGCTTATATCGCATACCCAGATCATGAACCTTTTTTTTTTGTGGGGTAGGGTGGCGAAAGTTGAAAGAATTCGATATATGCACCGTGCAGAAGCAAAATCGAGGCATTCGCTCTAATTTTCGAAAACGATCGAAAACGATGGTCCATGAAGTGTTAGCTAAATATATTTAGGCCATGGATTTTAAAAAAATTCATGACCTATTGTGTTTGTCGGAACGGAAATGTGCGTAACAGGCAGAAGGAGGCATCTCCGACCCCATAAACTATATATATTCTGAATCAGTATCAGTAGCCGAGTCGATTGAGCCATGTCTGTCTGTCCGTCTGTATGAACACCTGGATCTCAGAAACTATAAGAGCTAGAGTCATCAAATTTTGTGACAACATACGTATATATTGCAGTGTCTCAAAGTTTTCTTAAGATTTTGACACGCCCCTTCCCGCCTCTGAAAATCAGTAATAACTATTTAAAAACTACAATATTTGCTCAACAACCAAAGTTGTATATCTTACATGACAAATACCTTGCCACGGGCGTTATGTGAAAATTTCATTTAAATCGGACTATAAATAAGTGAGATATGATACGAATTAAACTCACTTTGAACATATATACTTAAGCATACCTAATTTACGCAAGCATACCGAAGTTCAAATCTAGCGTCAGACACACAGCATTTTATTAAACGTTTTATTTGCATTGTATGGTAACAGAATTGGTTCACAATGCAGATTTGCCGGATGGGCCAAGGAGTGAGGCAATGGCCGAGTGGTTAGAGTGGCGGACGGGAAATTCAAAAGACTGTGCGAGAGTGCGTGTGTTCTCAACTCTCGGTTGAGGCGGGTGCGCGAATTTTCATTTATTTTTTTATTTTGTTTATTTTATTTTAATAAACTAAAAGAAAAGTTACAGTCAAGCGGGCTGTTATATAGCCGCTACAAAGAAATTAAATTATTTAATTAAATTTCAATAAAAATAAAAAAATTTGCATTATTTTGTTTTCATATTTATTATGCAATGAAAGACAATCAAATTATAATATTTATAAATAATATTAATTATTTATAAATAAAATAACTATTTTTATTTTATTAAGCACCCATTAAAATAACGTAAGCTAATGCGTTCTTCAATGCTGTCACTCTTTCCGTATTTTGTCTGTTATGACTTTGCATGTTCAGAAAGATTCCAATTGGATGTTTCCTATTTTGTTTTGCTTTCAATTTCTTGCAATTAGAATGTTAGAAAATAACAGAGATCATAAGCCCTTGTAAAGTTATGAATGTGCGAGTGGGACGCCCATACATACATGTCTGCATATGCACATGTATGTATTGGCGTCCCACTTCAACATACATTATTGCACGATTGTATATACATACATATGTACAATTAGATTTGCAGTTGCTGTTGTGTACCGACGAAAGAAAACTAAGTTCTAATTACATATATTGCTTTGCCGATGGTGCAAGAAGTTAGGCAATGGCCGAGTGGTTAGAGTGGCGGACGCCTGCGGGAGAGTGCGTGTGTCAACTCCCGGTTGAGGCGGGTGTGAATATTAATTTATTTTATTTTATTTATTTTATTTTATTTTGTTTATTTATTTTATTTTAATAAATTAAAAGAAAAGTTACAGGCAGACAAATTAAATTATTTTATTAAATTTCAATAATAATATGATAATCCATGGCCTTGTACAGTCAGCACCTGACTGTAGCGTTAGTATTGTTTTTTATGTTTTCAATAGACTTAAGTATCAAATAAATATATTTTGTAATTCAACTGATATTTATTAAACAGCGTAAGCCAGAAATTAGTCTCAATGTTTACTGGACATATGTTATTGACCAGGGAATTAAACAGCACCGGAACCGAAGGCGGTTATCGTAAAGAGCCCTTAAAAATTTTAAACCGGAACCGGTACTTTATTGCATCGGTATCGTACCGGAACCGAATACTGGACGGTTCTATGACTAAAATGCGAAACATCTTTCAACGTTTGCGCGCCTTTTTCTATTCAGTTTTATCACTTTTTGCAAACCGAAAATATATATGCAACAGGGAGAAGAAGCCGTGGCAGACTCCACAAACTATTTATATTCTGAATCAGCATCACGAATCGATATAGCCATGTCCATCTGTCTGTCCGTAAATTCGAAAATCACAGATCTAGCTAGGACTACAAAACAAATTCTAAAAAATGTTCAAATATTCTTTCGGCTGGCATTTCTTTGTTTCTCAACATCTCTCGCAACAAGAAGAAGATGCGAAATCGGTAAATGATAGTCAAGTGTGATTGTGCTTTCGTGCTTATTTCGTATGCAAGCACAGAGCGATCGATTCAATGTGTATGGTTAATCCCTTTGCAAAATATTTTGTTTAGAACCGGTACTAATTGGTGAACCGCTATACAAATTGAAGAACCGCACTGGAACCCAACCCTGATAAAATATGAGAACCGGAACCGAACCTTTAACCGAAACTCCATTTTTTATACCCCATTAAGTCTTTTTATACCCTTCAACCATTAAAAATGTTCAAATGTATGTAACAGGCCGAAGTAGGCGTGGCAGACCCCATAAAGTATATTCTTGCTCAGGATCACAAGGCGAGCCGATTGAGACATGTCTATCTGTCTGTCTGTCTGTCTGTGTGAATACACAGATCTCAGCTATTATAAAAGCTAGAGTTACCAAATTTGGCTGGAAGACTCGTGTGTACTATACGCTGAGAAAGTTTATTTTAAATGTTGGGTGCCACGCCCCCGCAAATCACTAATTTAATTTGTAAGCTCAATTTGTAAGCGCTATATAAAAGATACAAATGTCTGACTTTAACATATACTCGTACTAAGCTGAATGAAATATTTACGTATTCTGCAAAATGGCAATCCGATCGGACAACAAACACAGAAGTTATTCAAGAAAGTATGAGCATAACAAGGGAAGCGGGAGAGCACGAAGCGCGAGCGCCACCTATCGAGAATAATTTCAAAGCATGTGCATATATGTGTATATACATAGGAACATAGGTCGAAAGTATCCCACTGTCTCACTGGTTTTTCTATTGCATTTTGGTTGAATTAGTAACGGAAAACAGGGCTCACATTTTAAGCAAAAAATGCAACTTTTTCGAAGAAAATTGAGAAACTTCCCTTTTTAATAACATTTTTCAGAAAGTAATACTATGTAGGAGTTTAATATAACTAAGAATGTTTGTAACTTGCAGAAGGATACATCTTCTACCACACAAAGCACATAATTATTTTTGATCAGAGTCATAAGGCGAGTTGATCATGTCCACAAAACCAAGTACACACAGATCAATTTTCGTTTACATACCCCTGACTTTCATGTCCTTAAATCCTTTATCTAGTTTTGTAGGAACCCAAGTAGATGCGGACTGATATACTTTTCATATTGTTAAGGATTTCATATACCTACCCACCGCCGTCAACTCCAGCAACAACATCAGCATGGAGATCAAGCGGAGAATTACATCTGCCAACAGGTTTTACTATCAGCTCAGTAAGCAGATGTGTAGCAGAGCTCTCTCTCTCTCTCTCTCTCTCTTGATCGATAAAAGCACTTTACAAGACAAGTAGCACTCTATTATACGTAGCTGAAGCATGGGTACTGTCACACACGGATGCAGCAGCGCTTGGAGTGTTCGAGAGCAAAATACTATGCAAGATCTTTGGTCCTGATCGTACCGGGTAGGACTTTCGCATTCCAATGAACCACGAACTGTATGAGCTCTACGACGACATTGACGTAGTCCGGTGTATGACAATACAACATGTGCTGGCTTGGACATGTCGTACGTGTGGACGAAGAAAGTTTTGAGAGACGAGAGTCGATGTTGCGCGACGAAGGGGACAATCACGGCTTCTGTGAAAAAGAACCTGGCTGCGCTTGGTGTAACAAATTGGAGGAGGCACGCAAGAAGTAGAGGCTCCTGGCGCGAGATGTTGAGGTCGGCCCTAACCCAATGACGGGTTGTAATGGCCACCCAAGAAGAAGAAGAAGTAGGAACGAAGTAGGTTGCGCAGGAAGGAAAAAAAGAAAGGGTTTTTTAGAAAGGAAAGATCTTCTCAGATAGTGTCACACTGATTTCCTACTCCAAGAGTACGTGTTGAGCGAGGGCCAAGTACACACTTATGATATATAAATGCATAATCTACAATATTTGTATATACTATACCTGCTAATAATATTCTTCCAATCAGTTCGTTGCGTCCAATGTTATCAAAGTCCATAACCATAACATCTAGTGAACATTCGCGAATCTTTTCCCATGGAACATTAAAACTGAACGATTCATTAAACACTGGGTTCAAGGTGCAAGTAAATATGGGTGTTTTTCTCTTTTCAACACGCTTGTCTCCGAATTGTAGCCATACTTTGACATACGGATCTGACGCAAATAAAATATAAATAGGTTAAATATTAGTTAGGTTCAATTTCAAATATTATTGTAGGTCCTACTGTTTTACCTGACTTTCCGTTGATATCTTTCGCTTTAAGATTTCTCGCTTTTATCAAGGTTAAGGTCAAAATAGAGTTAGAGGGATGATAGCACAGCGAAGACAAAAGTTCGCCGCATTTATCTTTTGCTGGTGGTTTCAATGCCTTCCAGAAAGATTGTTTTCCAGCAAAATCAACCTAAAGTAAAAACATTTTAGTTATTTTTTATATCTCACATAGTGAAACCCGATAGTACCTGACAAAGTGGTAAAAATACTTCGCCGATTGAATCGTCCCTTGAAAATCGATCGTAATCAAAAACATGTAAGTGTAGCACCTGTATTCAAATATATACATATAA